>CM076584.1:802633147-802914013 GCA_034641835.2 Pinus albicaulis | reverse complement strand
GAGATATAGTTGAATAACGAAATAACGAAACATTTCTAGTTAAAAGATGTGGCCCGAGAGGCTTGTATGCAACGGAGAATTTATCAATAAAGTTTCAAGTGTTTTTTATCCTTCAGTTCTTTTCTCTTTTCTCATTTCTTGTTTTCCCCAACAGAACGAGGGGCCTCGTTCCCATGGGAAAAAGATGCTCTAGAAAACGGCAATGAGACGAGAAACAAATCATTTCCGCCTATTCTCGTCTTTTAGCGTTAGAAACCGTTTCTGTAGAAACGACGAGAAACATGCATCGTTTCTGTGCATGGATGGCCTCATTTGGATAAGTTTTTCTATGCATGGTTGCTGCTTGGATGAGCGTTCGATGAAATTGATTACAATGAAGTTTATGACTCTGTGGCCATCCCGATCACTGCCTCCACTTTCTGTGCTGCCATCGCTGCTTTTTCTTCTTCAATCTGATGAAGCGAAACCGAGGTTAATTTGCACCAGAGTAGCCTTTAAACATGGTGCTCGAAGATTTCAAAGATGTGTGGAAATTTGCGGACAAAGCCACCCAATTCGCACATCTTCATACCCTATCGTCAGACGAGAGTGTCGAACCTTGTGATACAGATGGATAGGTTGAGAGGAATATCTTTGGGGATTTCTCCACCTTTCTCACCTTCTTGCAAACTTCCATGTAATCATCGAAGTCATGTCTCTAGTCCTCATATCACATTTGCCTTTTGCTCATGCTTCGCCCCCATTGCCATTGCCATCACTACGTCCATCATTGGGCAATTTTAATTGCCATCCCTACTGGTCTTCATGTTATTATTGTCATGGTTATGGATAGAGCTTCAGCACTCTCCAATGGGGCTTTCGCTAGAATATAACATCAGCCCTAGGGAGCTTAAAACATATGAACCGAGGAAGAAACCACAGTGCATATAGATGAAATGTATTTTGGCAAAGGCACGAGGTGAACCACACGGTGTGGGCTAAAGTTTGCTTAACAAGATCCATCGTGATTTTTTAGAGAAAAAATTGTTGGCAATCCAAAATATACATTTATTGTGTAATTTTACCAATTTCAGTGATTGATAGATGCCTGTTGAGGGTTTTAGAGGTTTTGAATCGATTCAAACGGTCAAAACTGTAAATTGAACGAAGCGATGCTCAAATATTGTGGATTTATAGTTCACTCGAATTTGATTAATACATGGTACTTTAATTTGAATAATACACGGTATTTTAGATGACTCCTGCGATGACCTTGAAAAAATTTCCAGGGAGGTTTCTAGTCTCTGCATAACTCATGTGTTCCCATGAACAATATCCCCGAGACTATAAAAAGACGTTGAGCATCCTATATTGCGATAGCACTTCTTGCGTGAGATTGTTTTGCTTCCTTTTTGGCGTCATGGACCTCATTAGTATCCAACTTACATATAAGAAACCTCTTCATAGATAACAGTGAATACATTCGATGATCTGATGCACTTTTCTTGATGGCAATTATGGCAATTGCAAACAAAAAACCTAGAAACTGCAGGATAAGGACTCCCAAGGCTATGAAACCTTTATAAGGAATATCTTTTCCCGTGCTATTGATGTTAAAGTCATCCAGAAGTTCAGAGTTTGTTGTTTTCTACTCTTCTTGTTTTTTACACAAAACTCCAAACTCTGTTTTACACAGAACAAGCATAGATCATTGATTTTTTACCTGATTTTCCAAAAATTTGAAAAAATTGCATAGTTTTTTCTATTAGTGACCTGTATACTGCTGAATTTTTCAAGTACCATACCATATCACAAAAAAACTTGCAACTATAATCTAACCCCACCGCACCCCTCTTTAAATATATATCTATATTGCGAACCCATCCGCTGAAAATTGACCGGAATAATAGGCAAATAGTCATCTGCCCTGACTGCACAAACATTAACGCAGTTTTTGGCGAGACCAATGGCCTCCTAACTTCATAGGAAATAAATAAATTCAACGGAAAATAGAGTTCAAACTGCTACCTGTAACAACTGCTGTTAAACCGCTGGCGTCAATTCCTTCCGTGACTTCTTCCGCTGTGGATGAGTAGGAGAAGCCCGAAGGGCCCGGCCTTCTGAGGAGCCAATTCATTTTCGTAAACCCAATCTGTGTAATCTGGATATTTTGTTTAAGATTTCAGGACTGTCACCCTGTAAAAAACTTTGTTTAAGTTTCAGGATTGTCACCCAGTTAGAAACTTAGGAGCGCGATGCACGGGGCAGCAATATCCCGTATATTCAGGATAAGAAGTACTATTCCATCTTTATTTTTAATTCACAGTTCACACTTTAATAAGTTTCTGAATATTAAAGAAACATTTAAGAAGGCTATGCTATTGTGATTCAAATTTAATAAGTCCGACAAACTTACGCGTGAGGGAGAATATGATCATTTTTTATTTCATGTTTTTTACCGATTTCTGTGTTTTCGATTTATTAAATGTGAAAGGGGATTAAGTTATTCATTTTTATTTTTATAAATTTGTTTTTGGGATATACATTCCTCTCGGTTGGATGAATATAAAGTCAACGTGCCGTGGAAGCTGGATAATATAAAAAAAATAAGTTTAAAATAATATTATTTTTTTATATTTTAGGTAAATATTTATTTGATCGAGTTAAATTAATATTATTTATTTATATTAATACCATTATTTTATATAAATATTTATTAATTTTTTAAATATATATTTATATTTAACTAAATTTTAAAATTAAAATTCACTCATTTTTATGTTATAAAATTGTTTAAACTTTGAAAATTATTAAATTGTTAGCTCTGAGACTTTTGTGATTTATAAAGTAGATAAATGTCTTTTCCGTTTAATCACATATGGTCTAGGATTTGTTCTACCATTGGAACCAACTAATATGGTGGTTGATATGACATCAGTTGACCAAATCCTAATGATGTGATTAATCGGAAAAGACATTTATCTATTTTATGGATCACAAAAGTTTCAGATCTAATAATATTGTTTATTTTTATTTATTAAAAAAATTAAAAATAAAAGAGATTATTGATGATGATGATGATCATGTTGTTGAGATCATTTGGAAGCATGTGTATTATGTTCGAAATGTATGTCCCATGTTTCTAGTGAACACTTCACCCATTTTTAGGGATTAGAAGCTTGATAAATGATTAACGTTCATTAAGACCAATGTGGTCTATCGGACCTCGAGAAAAGAGTCTAATTATCATTCTTGATAATCTTGTTCATGTGATCAAGGAGAAGGGAAAGAAGCGCTCCAAGGTCGCTATAGTTGGGTTGGCTTAATAAGTCAAGAAGACTCGACATGTGGCTGATGATAGGGAATTGGGAATGGATGTGGGCAAGGATCGAGTAGTCTAGAAGGAAGTGTTTTTCATCTTCCACCTTCTTAGTATCATAAATCTAACATATTTTGTTGTCCCAGGGAGTCTTGGGAGTAGACCATTGTCTGGTCTCACTCCGAAGCTCATGAGAATTAGTTTTTATCCTAGCAATGTTCATTTTCTTCTTAGTGTTGGTCAATATAGAGGGATAATTATGGTTATCAATGATGGGGTTGATCACCTCCTTATAGTATCTTAGCTTCCTTTTACTCTCTGTCTCCTTATCATCCCACATATTGCCCTTAAAATTGGATGTCATAGTATTTTTGACACTAGCCTTGCTTCCCATGATGATATCCTCCTTAATCCCCCAAAGGTTGAGTCGAGAAGGGCATTCTTATGCCCCCCGCGCTTGAGGCGCAGGGTGGGGGTTTTGACTAAAGTTAGAAGCAATTTTTGGGAGCCTCTGGGAATCCATGTTGTAAATCTTCTTCTTATACATCAGATATCTAAACATAGTCGTACTTTCAACGAGATACATCTATCAAGAGGATAGGATAAGCAATGTTTCCCTTGATCTTGAGGTTATAGGTTATGAATTCACAAGTGATGTTTTCCATGCAACTTAAATAAGAATAATTTTATTGGTAAAATATTATAAATGAAATGAAAAATATTTAATATAGTATTTTTTAAAAGTATTAGTTGGTAATTTTTACATATTATTGTTGAGTTTTGTTTATTAAAAACATTAAAAAATAAAAGATGTTGATCTTGAGGTTATAGGTTATGAATTCACAAGTGATGTTTTCCATGCAACTTAAATAAGTATAATTTCATTGGTAAAATATTAAAAATGAAATGAAATGAATATTTAATATAGTATTTTTTAAAGTATTAGTTAGTAATTTTTACATATTATTGTTGAGTTTTGTTTATTAAAAACATTAAAAAATAAAATATGTTATTCTTCATTTCTAGGTGATTCTTTCAATGAAATATAAATTAAAAAAGAAATATTAAAAATATATTAATAACAAAAAAAAAAAAAATATATATATATATATATATATATATATATATATATTAGAAAATATTAAAAATATATTAATAACAAAAAAGTAAATATAGAAATATATTAATAACAATCAACTTTATATAAGAAAAAGTATTAAAAATATATTTTCAATGATGTGATTAATGGGAAAGATATTTATCTACTTTATAGATCACAAAAGTCTTAGATCTAACAATATATTAATAACAAAAAACATATATAGAAAAAATATTAAAAAATATATTTTATTAAAAATATATTGATGATGATGATGATGATGATGGTTAACGTCCACTGAGACCTATCTGTGGTCTATCGGACCTAAAGGAAAGAGTTATTTAGTTTGATTTAAGATTTTATTCCTATGCTCAAAAAACTTGGAGAGAAGCCTCCCGAGCTCACTATAATTTTGACATCTTAAAAGGCTAGGAAGGTCAGTATTGCAACAAAGATTATGAAATTGAGCTCTAATGTGGTTGTACGCAAGGCACTCTAAGAGGAAGTGATTTTCATCCTCGATGTTCATATTCTCACAGAGATGGCAGATCCTTTCCATCCATGGTGTATTAGGAATTGTCCAACGACCTGTTTCACTATGGAGCTCATGTCAGAGAGTTCATTCTAATCTTGGCTATATTAATTTTCTTCTTTGAGCTAGTTAAAGCAGAGAGATACTTTGATCTTCAAGGGTGGGGTTGATGACATCCTTATAATATCTTAGTTTTCTTTTAGCTGCTAGATCTTTCTCACACCACATTTTTTCTTTGAACTTAGAAGTAACAATTTTTTTAATGTTATTAATGTTTTGCAATGCAACATTCTTGTCGATCTCCCAATGGTTTAACCAGGCCCTAGTGTCTTTATACCAACCTCGTTTAAGCCTTAAGTGGTTTTGCCTGGAATTTAAAGCTAGCTTAGGAAGTCTATGGTCTCCTATGCTATTGAGTGTGTGCTTGTACAACAGAAGCCTAGTCATAGCTAGGCTCTCGATAGGGGAAATACCCACTTCTATAAGGAGAATAGGATAGGGCGTATTGCTTTTAATTTTAAGGTTATACGTTATAAAACGCTTATGGATTTGCTCAATCTTTCTCCAGGATTCTCTAGAGATGTTGCAACCCCAAACCTCACATCCATATAAGATAACATGAGTGACTAAAGTTTCAAAGAGGAACTTCTTTCTATCCCACATTACGAGGTTTGTCGTTTTACAATTATTTTCAAGACCAAAATAAGCTTTCCACCCCCCATGAATCCTTTTCTGAATGTTATAGTTCCAGTTGAGCTTGTGATGAATATCAATTCCTAGGTACTTGTAAGAAGACACTTCCTCCAAGTTACTATTGTCATACATAAAATTAGCGTAAGTGTCCTTCTTAGATTTGATAAACATAACTTTTATTTTGTCAGTGTTAACAGACATACCCATGGTGGGGAAGAAATCCTTAAGAAGTCTAAGTTGCTTATCAAGATCAGATGGGCACCTTACGAGAAGAACAATATCATCAGCATAGAGAAGAAGGATGATGACTATCCCAGCTAAGATCGTGCTAGCACATCCTGCTTCCTCTAAACAACCTTCTAGCTTGTCGATGTAAATGCAAAATAGGGTAGGGGAGAGGGGGCAACCTTCTTTAACTTTGATATTACACTTAATATCTTTCGACCACCCCTCGTTGCTCTTTAACTTGGCAATTACATTCTTGTATAACCTTATAGCGGTTGCTCTTAGCTCGAAAGGAACATTTAGCTCTTCTAATCTATTCCATAGGTTGTTTCTAGGAACCGTGTCGAAATCCTTTCTAAAGTCCACAAAGCAACCGAAGAGATTAAATTTATCATTGCGGCATTCCTCCACAATGATCCTAAGCGTAACGAGGTGGTCCGTTGTTGAGGGCTGCCTTCTAAAACCCGCTTGGCCTTTAGCCCGCTTACCTTCACTTTCAAGCCAAATGCTCAACTTCTTTTCCAAACTAATACCATATAACTTGGCTAAGAGAGGGCTGATCATAATTGTCCGATAATTAGAGGGGTTATTTGTATCCCCACTTTTAAAAATAGGGATAATGAGGCTCTGAGTCCAAGGATTAGGGAACCCTTGCTTGACTGCTTGGTTGAAAAACTTGTGGATGTGGGGGATGAGGACAAGACCTCCAATTTTTAAGATTTTCACCTGGTAACCTTCAATGTCTTTAGCTTTCCCATTTGCCAGGTGTTTAACCCCAAAATCAATGTCTTCTAATGAGAAAATTTATTTCGCTGTGAGTAGGGTTTCAAATTTATCCCTGGCATTTGGAGATTCATAAAGCTTTTTAAGATAGGAATTCCAGTCGTGCAAAGCAATTTTATTATTATCTTTAGTTTTCCTAGTTAGAATCTACCTCCAAAATTTCTTAGGAGCCACCTTAGAGAGGTGTAAGAGATTCTCTTGTCTCTTACGAATATATTGCCTTTTTTTCCTTTTAGTTAGGGCTTTGTAGATTTTTATCTTTTCAATTTTGACAAATTCATCAACAGCTTCCTTAATTTCTCTCCTCGCACTTTTACAATCTTTGTCATATCATGGGTTGGTTTTGCTATTTCTTTTATTACTTGAGACTTCAATTGATAACTTGTTAATACAATATGAGAAGGCTGTAGTAAAAATATGATAGAGGTCATCTATGTTGTCTATACTACATAAAGGAAGCAAATTAGTTTTTAATTCATTTAGAAAGAGATCGTTTTTATTTCTATCAAAGATTAAGTTCTTTTGACTATAAGGATTATCTTCAATGGGATCTCTATGCATGACAAAATTGAGAGTTATGAGTAAAGGCCTATGATCAGAGTCGGGCTCGTGGTCATCTAAGATGTCAAAATTTATTATTTCGTTGTATAAAGGAAAATTGGAAATAACATAGTTTACCACGCTGTTGCCAAGCCCATGGATAGATGTCAACTTCCTATAAAAAAATATTGAAAATATATTAGAACAAACAAGCTAAGAAAAATTATTAAAAATATATTAATAACCAAAAAGTATGTAGAAAAAAATATTAACAAGTATAAATTTATTTTTAAGTACAAAAAGTAAAATTAAAAATATTTAATATAACATGTTGTAATTTTTATATGGCATTGTTGTTTTTGTGTTTATTGTACCTGTCGCTGCAGGTCACTACGCATCAGGTTTTTCCTGATTGCGACATTAATTGGGCTTTTTTTTCAAAAAAATTTATTTTTGCCATGGTTGAACTATAAGATTTAATATTGTTTATTTATTTTAATTATTTTAATTTGTTTTTCGTTGATTCTATTGGTTGTTAAATTTGAGATGTTATTGCAAATTCGGTACGAACTTCGTTTTATTGCAAGTCAGCAATCTTTTCAACAGCCTTTCGAGTATGTATTTTAATATTTTTTTAAGGGGCTGGTACATCACTCTTATCGAGAGCCTCTGAAATGTTAATGTGTTTGGTTCCAGAGTTAAATTAAGACAAGGTACCAATCTCGATGCATATATGAATAAGGCACTCCAATATTCGTGCCCAATAAGTTTAAATTTGGGCACCTCAACAAATAAATGTGGAAGTTTATATTCTAATTACAACCTCAATAGTTAAAACCTTATTCAACCCAACTCATGCATATTCGAATGCAATAACCCAAAGGAATTAGGACGCATACCTTGGTCACGGCTTTACCATTTCCTTTCATATAAAATTGACTTGGATTAAAACATGTGTACTCATCCAATAACTTTGACCATCAATCCTTAATCTATAAGTGTTACTATGTTGGTATTTCAACTTGGTTCTAGCCCCAATAACAGTTGTCCGGGCCCACAGTGATTATATCACTTGCTTTTCTATTAACGTTCCTCATATGAAATTGCGCTCTAAATATTTATAAGTCTTTACACTTATCGCTTTTCCCATTCAAAGGTTTAAACCATTTACAGTTCAAAGTCAATTCAAATCATATGAGCCTTGCAATTTTCTTTAAAGTCAAGGACCCCGATGTATTAAAATTCAACACAATACACGTCTAGCCCCACATCAACTATATGTACCTTGCCATTAACGCTCGTCCGTCGCGCGATCGTGAATGTCGTCGATCTCCCAGCGTAGTCGATCAAACAGACATAACACATATCGCGTTTTTTAAACTCCCGAAGGATAACGCTTCAAACTTACGTGATGAGAGTGGTATTTAAATACCATCGCTGCCTTACGTGTCAATCGCTAGGACACATCGCGTTTTTTTTAAACAAAATTTCTTTACCGCCTTTTGTTTGCGCGATACAGCCGGTTTCAATTCTCGAATTTGCCTTTATTGTTCACTTCACAGTTCCCTTCTCCACTCCAGGTTCCGTTCCAGTCTTCGCCATTCACTAACTTATGGGTTCAACTCACGATTCTGTCTTACCGCTATTCGATTCATCGCTTCAAACCACCGATGAAAGCCATTCCACTGATGTCTCCCGCACTGAAAATAATTGCATTCCAAAGCATCGAATATGACTTCAACCTTTTGATTTTACTCCATTGTAATCACACCATTGTGTGTATAACACCTCCTCCTCTATGTGCGGTACCTCTACACGATGAACTCTCAATTTTGGGCTTCAAAACCGGCACCGGGTATTCACAACAGGCGCTTGTGGTCTCTCCTTGAAATGGTTTATACAAACCCAGTTCCTTGTAATTGACTCTTCAACCATGACTGAAATTAAATATATTTTATGTCTAAAATTTAGACAACTAAACCCAGCTTGGGTGGATTCGATCCATCCTATGATCGAATTCCCAAAATTGCAATTACAATTAAAAGCACGGAAACATTGCCATAATTCCTTAACTTTAGTTTGTGTCCCAAGCGTTAATATCAACATATGTAAGTGTTTCGGGTCCCACAATATTCACACAACTTACATTGTCGTTAACCGTCGAACGGATCCAACGGTCCACCAAACGTCACGCTCCAACCCAATATCCGATGGCATGAAATGAATATCGCGCAACTAAAGTACGTGGGCAATAATCTTCAAATTTTGCGCAATGTAAGTGGTTTCACAATACCACCTTAAGCCACGTGTCGGGCGCGATAATCTTCAAATTTTGCGCAATGTAAGTGGTTTCACAATACCACCTTAAGCCACGTGTCGGGCCAAGACCCTGATCGCGTTCAAAAAGATGAAACAACTTACCACCCTTACTCGCATGCGATACAGCCGGTTTCTAATACGCTGGTTTCACTATTCATCAAGGTTCTGATTCTCACTCAAAGTTCTGCCTTAACTTCAACGATCCATCACCTTACGGTTTCACTTCATTCTTGCACTATCACCATATCAACCCTTTTAACAGTCTTGCGGCCTTTTATCACGTGGTTCGGAAATTGTATCATTGCATCTCGTCGCCTCAACATATCCTCCACAATTTCCTCCCACAGAATTAAACTTGTTCAATCACAATCGCCCTTTCTTTTAGTTAAATAGAGGGTTACTCTGCCATTCTTAATGGACAGAGTCGGCCTTTTGAGTGCCTCTACATGAGACAGTTTAACGAATCCCTACACAGTATGTGCAACCCAATATGCCACAGGGTGGCATCCTCAGGGGATTGCCAACATAACCACAACTTATGAAACACTGCAAGTTTTTGTAGAACAGAGGTGGACCTTCTTAGTCAGTCCTCAACTGTAAAATCCCCAATTTTCACAGTCTCATTTCACTGGTTCTACACAATTTCTCATTGAAATTTGAAGACATTCATGCAAGAATTAATCAATCATGACACACACAGTCTGAATCAATTTCTTCAGTATATACATGAAAGTAACTACGAAAGCATCCCTTTTGTCATATATACATTGAGAAAAGGATTTAGAAAAGGATTTGTATTCCAAAGTTAATATATTAATTAATAAAATTTATAATAAGATATATTATAAGGATTTTTTCTCAAAGTTGATTGTATTATAAATATTTTTTATGTTGTAATTATTATTATTAATACATTAATTATAAAATCAAGAGGTGTGATTTAAATTATATAATCAATTATTCACAACGCATATTTAGTGGTGATATTATATATACTTGTTGTTATATCCGCATTATGAATCAATACGGCATTTTATTAAAAATGAATGCCCTTGAGAAAGTGATTAGCTAAGTTTTTAAATAGTTTAAATTCAAGAGCTCCAATAATTGTTACAAATAAAATATTCTTTTGGTGAATGTAAAGCCATAAAATATTCTTATTGGTGAATGTAAAGCAATAATATGGAAGATAAGGAATTACCTATATTCCCCACCAATGCAATTGTTCAATGCTATACACTCTCTCATACTCATATTGATGTTAAAAATAAGCTAAGCATATGTAGCATATCTAATCTACACATCAAATGCATATGCTCACGTAGTCCTAGATTATCAATGTGCATATTTTTTACTTTAATTTAATTATATTTAAACTAAATTAAGAAGAATTTATTACAAAGCAAATCCTCATAGAGATGCTCAAACTCAAATTGCAACAATTATTTCTAATTTAATTTAACTATACTTTATTGCAGGAAATTTTCATAAACATGCTCAAACTCAAATTGCAACATCTCTATAATTACATTAAGGGGCATGTAATAGCTACCCATAGACATTTTCAAGATCACATTGCAACATTACTATATTTAAATTAAGCTGGCAGTAGTAGCTACCTTGTAGCCTTGTTTTAAAAAAAATTAATTGCGACTTTAAAGTGATGTTTAGATTGAAATGTTCTTTAATATGTTGAATTTATATTGATATTAATATGTTCAATTTATAAGACATAAATGATTTGTAAACATTTAGATGTTGGCTCAATTAAATAAAAGTTTAAGAGTATTATAGAATCTAACATGGCGCACATAAATTAAAAGTATTTCCGAATCTAGTAAAAAGTTAAATGTAATCAATTTATTAATAAATTAAAAATAAAGATTGTCACATCTAAGACTTTTGTGATACATAAAGTAGATAAATGTTTTCTGATTAATCACATCATTAGAACCAAATCCTAATGATGTGATTAATTTGAAAGACATTTTATCTAAAATAAAGATTATGTAGCCATATTTAAATTTAATTAATAAGACAAAAACTTTAACATTTACAATATATCAATATTTTTAACTATAGATATTCACTCCCACTTTACCATAGATATTATTAACTTGTAAATAGGTTTTGTTAAAATACAATGGGCCTAAGTACTATGGTTCATAAATACCACATGACCAAAAACCATCTCTCATTTCACAATCAAAATATTATATTTATTGAAATTAATTTTATAACATTATTTTTAATTAAATCTAAAAACAAATATATTATAATTACTTTTGAGACATATCTAAACCCTCTATCACATTAAAAAATATGTAAGATATAAATTGTAATTGTAAATTAAGATCAATTTTACCATATAAATTAAAATAATAATTTTGTAAGCATATTTAAATTTCATTAATAAGCACTTAAAAACTTAATAGCTACTATATAACAATTTTATTAATCGTGGATATTCACCCCACTTTACCATGGTCCAATACATTGATTCATCAATGCCACATGCCTATTTCTCATTTCACAATCAAAATATTTTTTAAATTTAATTTATTACATTTTTTGGAAGAGATGTTGTAATGTTATATTATGTTATGTTATCTAAACATTTTGACTAAGTGAAATTACATAAAAATTAAAAATAAATTTAAATTAAAAATAATTAAAAAAACAACAACAACAACAAAATAAAAAATAAAATTGAAAATTATAATTATTAATATTTAAACCAGCCTAGATCCATCTTAACTTCGAATCTATCAAGCCTTGAGAGGGAGCAAATCTCCAGAGGTGCAAACCTTTCCTCAAGTTTTTCACTCAAAAAAGAGGTTTGCACCTAAAGAGATTTGATCCCTCTTGACGCTTGATAGATCCGGAGTTAATATGGATCTAGGGTGGTGCATATTTACACCGAAGGTGTTTTCTCTGTGAGGTTGGGTTGGGAAGACACTATTCAACCCACCCAATCTCAGTGCTCCATTTTCGTCCTCCTCCTTCGAGTAAAAAATTGGCATGTGAAAAGGGTTTTGCATGAACCATTACTCTATTTCCAACCCCTTCGCCCAGTACAAGGTTCGAGTCTCCACTGGAACTGAAATTGGACCCACCCTTACCTTCCCCTTGTTCTTGGTCCTCGTGGGTACATTTACAGTTATGTGTTGTTACCCCAAGGGCATATTACAGTCAAGTTATTAGAAAGACCCATGATGAAATTAGAGATGGAGCATGTAGTGGTTATCAAACTAGACGACGAGTTCGATGGAAGGTACCTTGCAGAGGAAAATAATAACCAAACTTTACTGCAAGTCGTGGTAGTAGTCCTAAGAAGAATCCATGTAGCCAACGGTTTTATAGAGTTGGCAAAGGCATTTATTCGAAGCAGTTAGAGATGAATGAGCGGAACATTGGCAGTGGAATATTTGCATAAAGGGGGTTTTGTGAGAGCCTCGGGGTAATGGCTCAAGGATTGGATTTGCATGTTGGAATCTCTATTATACCTTTTCATTGAAAACTTTGGCCTTGTTGATTATATTCAAGAAGCCATTTCCTGCATTGAGTTTGAACCTTTATTTATTAAAGGCATTCACAATGTGTAGAGACATATGTGCGACTTGAAAATCATAACTACCCATGGGCGTACTCGTGATATATACAGGGTTCAAAGGCTTAGCAACCAAGAAGTTGGAGATATCCCTTCTGAAATTTCCATGGTGAGTTTCATAAATTACTTCAAGCAAAAGTATGGCCTTGATATCCGCTTCAAACTTGGCCTTGTGTGGATGTGATAAAAAATCCAGCAAAACCACGTTATGTTCCTTTAGAATTTTGTGAGATTTGCAATGGTAAAAGAGTTCGTTATAGTAATTCTCACTCTACAGAACTTACAAGGATGCAGAGATGCTCGCCATTGGATAAACGAGTGGAAATGATCCATGACATCATGGCTAAACAAGATGGTCCCAACATGTATGTTTAATTTGTTTTCCCATTACAAAATCTTATTATAATTTCATTTTAATTTCATGAATTGTTTCGGTTTATGCAGGAGCAACAGTTTCAAGTAACTGTGGTTGTTGATATCACTAACGTTAGAGGTAGGGTACTCAAACCTCCCGTTGTTGAAGCTTGTAAATGGCCATCATGTTCATCCTATATGAGATGATCGACAACAAAATTGTTAACTTTAGATAACAACAGTATGTTCTATGCTTTAGAGCAATTTACTTCAATCTTTTCTTATTAGCCCAATATCAATTTCCAGATTAGAAATCACATTAGCATTGATAGTAAATGTTGATAGAACATAAACAATAAGCATAAGACAAGCGAAGACAAGAGGACACAATATTTGGCGGATGCCAGGGAAAAACCCCAATGCAGGGAAAAGCCTTTGATCAGATCTTCTTATTATTCTTCAAAAGTTCAGCAGAGAGAGAGAGAGTAAAATATACAAAATACACTTGCCCAATACTTCGGTCAAACAGTAGTCAACATTATGCCCTAACCAGAAAGTCAACGTTGGTCAAACCAGCAAGAATAATTCACCAAAATAGCTTGGTTAACCTTAGTCAATGCGGCCTCAAACAGTAGTCAAATTCGGCCCAAAACAGATCCGAAAACTTCAGTCAAACTCGGTCAATTGAAATTCAACGTTGTAGTCAATGGTAGTCAAACTACCCAGAATTTCTCGAAATGTGTGCCAATGAATGCATCCTAGGGAGATTAGAATTATGCCTTAGAGAACGCAGCTTTTGGAGGGAGTTTGACCCAAATTCAATGTTGGTCAATGCTTTGTACTTTAGCCCATAAAAACAGTCCGAAATTTTCAGCCCATAAAAACAGTCCGAAATCCACACGTGCGAGGGAGAGAGAGGTACTCAAGTGCTGGTACGAACTAATGAGAGAGAGAGGTGATGATATAAGTGATGTACACAATCAGGAATGAGTCTCTCTTATTTATATCCTTCAATGACGGTGGAGACACATCCATTGGGGCTTATGAACCTACATTACATTTCTGGTCGACCTTGACAATTTGCACATGTGTGAGAAAATAAATTCAAAATCTCACTTCTTCTCATCCAAACAAGATTATCTTTAGATCAATATTTCACCTCTCGGAAAGAGGAATCCAACAAAAATATCATCTCTGTCATATGAGTTGTCTAAAGTGGAGTTTGGCCCTAGTTTCCAATTTTAACACTCCCTCTCAACTAGGGAGAACTTCACCTGTCAATCCATTTATCAACCTATTCAATCTTGTCATCTATACCATCCTGTCATCCTGTCATCTTGGATCATCATGTACTGCTCTGCTCTTTGCTCTACTTTGTGACAGCAACAAAACTAAAGGTCGGGCCCTTGCGGAGAGCTGTTCTACTATAGTCGATCTGTCAGCATTTCCCTCAATTAACTTGGTTTACCTCCACGTGATCTTCTTTCTTTTTCTTGGAATTTTATTTATCAATTTCGAAGAATTTGACAAATAATTACATTCAGCAGATTTTGGAGAGTTTAAATATATTTCTGAGCCTTTATCCAACTAAGCCACTTATAACGAACCTTTGGCTCCCTCCAACTTATCGACAATCTTCACAAAGAAACACTTTAATATATTTCGACCCACACATACGATCGACGGAACTCAATTAAATACATGCACCCTACCTTAGGTTATCCCTTGTGCTATTTCTGATCGCAATCACCGTTCAGTTGGTCTTCCTCCAGATCGATGGTATGCATCAATATCGCGCGGGCTCTGATGCCGAACGTTAACATGCGATGGCACGCGATGAAAGTGGTTTTCGGGGTCCCACCCTTGCCGCGTGTCGACCGTTTAATGGGATCGCTTCGAATTTAGGAATATCGCTTTCTCCGCAAGAGTGGTGCGATATGGGCAATCTGGTTTCGCTAACCCACTCACGGGTTTGGAACAGTGATTGACCCCGGTTAACGCCTTCCTTCCTATGCTCTCTCGTTTGCTAACTTAGGTCAGACCTTGGTTCAGGATCCGATTAACAACAAACAATCCATTCCTCTTTCGGCGGAGTCTTCGCTACCTCAGAATAGAGTTAGTCGACCACAATTGTACGCAAACTTCTTCTATGAGTGGAATTAATTCAACAGAGTTTGTTCGGACACATTGAGAGAAACAGTAAACAGAGGGATGCAGAGACTGTACAGCAGCTCAATTCAGTAATTATAAACGCACAGACTTCAATCGCTTCACAATTAAACAAATTTCCTCACAAATATCAACTTGAGACAATTTGACAATCAATGGGAACTGAAATTTATTCAACCGGAAGCAATTGCTTAACACACATAATTTATTGCAGAAAACTCTCCTCTCCCAAATACATCCGCGGAATACAATTTATATACATTACAATGTGTCTCTTCAGTTCCTCTGTGAGGACCGTTTAGAAAATCAAAATCCTAATTACAATTATTCAACCAACTGAACCATGACAGATGGACTGAACTTAACTATTCGACTTCTACAAATTCTAACTAATCTAAATGAAACAGTCAGCTGAGGTATTGACACCTAGCTGTTACAATTCAATGATTTTGAACCCTCCTAGCCACAACATGTGGATAAAACCTCCTACATTGCTAGCTAGTGTCTAATGGCCCTGCATCAGACTCCCGAGGGAAATTTTCTTCATGGGCTCCTGTCCATGACCTCTTCCACTGATCTGCCTATCTTCTGCAACATTCCTCCAGTCATCCAAGTGGCATCTTCCTCTGGCTTGCCCTTCCATTTGATTAAGTACTGAAAGTACTCTTGTCCTCTGGTCTTCCTGAACACTCTGTTGTGCAATATCTTCTCTGGTTGCAATGGTTGTGTTGGAGGTAGCTGCTTTTCCCACTCAATATGTTCCTTGTCTGCTGATCTTTCTTCTGCACCATCATCTTCATACTTGTACAAATCTGCAACATTAAAAATGGGAGATATTCCAACATCAGGTGGCAATTCAATCTCATAAGCATTTGCAGAAAACTTTCTAAGTATCTTGCATGGCCCAATCTTTTTGAACTTCAATTTGTTATACTGCTTCTTTGGGAATCTCTCCTTTCTCAAGTGTGCCAAAACCAGGTCTCCTACTTCAAAATGGACTTCTTTTCTACTCAAGTATGCATTACCTTTGTAGTTGATGCTGCTGCCTTGTAGTTTTTGTTTCACTTGTTCATGTATGGCCTGGATCTCTAAAGCAAAATCCTCACCATCAGCACTTCTCAGTTCTGCCTTTCCCAGATTTCTTAATTCTAATATTCCTCTGGGGTTCATTCCATAAACAATATGGAATGGACTCTGCCCTGTGCTTCTGTTTGGTGATTCATTATATGCATATTCTTCTTGGGGAAAAATACGGTCCCACTGCTTGGGATGCTCTCCTGCAAGACTTCTCAACAAATTTCCCAGACTCCTATTCACTACCTCAGTTTGTCCATCGGTCTGGGGATGATAAGCTGAGCTGAAACTCAGTTTGGTACCAAGTTTCTTCCACAGTGTCCTCCAAAAATGGCCCACAAATCTGGTGTCTCTGTCTGAAACAATACTCTTGGGCAACCCATGCAATCTAACAACTTCTTTGAAAAACAAGTTAGCAACATGGGTGGCATCACTAGTTTTATAGCATGGAATAAAATGTGCCATTTTGAAGAATCTGTCCACTACAACAAAGACTGCATCATTCCCTCTCTGAGTCTTGGGCAATCCTAGAACAAAATCCATACTCACCATGTCCCAAGGCCTGTCTGGAATAGGCAAGGGAGTGTACAATCCTGCATTCTGGCTCCTTCCTTTGGCATATTGACAGATTTTGCAAATTTTCACAAAATTGTCCACTTCTGCTCTCATCTTGGGCCAATAATAGAAGTGACTCAGTTGCTCATAAGTTTTATCAGTACCAAAGTGTCCAACAAGTCCACCACTATGCTTCTCCTTAATCAAGTTTTCTCTCATGGAACATTTTGGTACACACAATTGGTTTCTTTTAAATAGTAAGTCCTCTTGCAAGAAATAATCCAGCCACTGGCTTCTATCTGTTAGAACATGATTACAACATGCCGCAAATGCCTCCTTAAAATTAGAATCTGTTTTATATAGTTCTTTGAGAAAATCAAATCCCACAACTTCAAAATTAGTTTCTTGAACAAGCATGTGCCTCCTACTCAAAGCATCAGCTACTTTATTTGCTTGGCGGCTTATGTGTTTCAAAACAAAGTTAAAACCTTGGAGATATTCAACCCATTTGGCATGCTTATGATTCAACTTGGGCTGCTATACAATATACTGCAAAGCATGATTATCAGAATATAATACAAATTCTTTTGACATCAAATAATGCCTCCACTTTTTCAACGTCTAAACAACTGCATAGAATTCCTTCTCATAAGAGGAACACTTTCTCTTGGTGTCATTCAACTTTTCACTGAAATAGGCTACAGGCCTATCATCCTGACTCAACACAGCTCCAATGGCCTCCCCACTGGCATCACACTTCACTTGAAATGGTTTAGTAAAATAAGGCAGAATCAAAACAGGCTTCTCAGTTATCTTTTGCTTCAAAAGTTTAAAGTTTCTTTCTGCTTCAGCAGTCCACTTAAATGGATGTTTTCTCTTCTTTATTGTCTCAATGATGGGTGCATTAATCTTACTGAAGTTTCTTATAAATTTCCTGTAAAAACTGGCAAGTCCATGGAAACTTCTTACCTCAAACATTTCTGGGTGAAGGCCACTCCACAATTGCCTTAACCTTTTCTGGGTCCATCTTCAATCCTTCTGCAGAAACAACAAAGCCCAAATACACCAACTCTTCCTTCATGAATGAGCATTTCTTTAAATTTATCAGCAGTTTCTCTTGGTGCAGCTTCTTCAAGACATGATTAAGATGCCTTAAATGTTCTTCCCTAGTTCTGCTGAAAACTAATATATCATCCAGATACACTATCACAAATTTACCAATGAATTCTTTCAATACTTCATTCATAAGTCTCGTAAAAGTGCTAGGTGCATTTGACAACCCAAAAGGCATAACCATCCATTCATACAGTCCTTCATTTGTTTTAAAGGCAATTTTCCACTCATCACCCTCTCTTATTCTAATCTGATGATATCCACTTTTCAAATCTATCTTTGAAAAATATTTAGCACCACTCAAACAGTCCATTAAATCCTCAACTCTGGGCAAGGGGAATTTGTACCTGATTGTTATCTTATTGATTGCTCTGGAATCAGTACACATCCTCCAGCCTCCATCTTTCTTTGGGCTCAATACTGCTGGTACTGCACATGGAATTAAACTTTCTTTGATCAGTCCCTTGTCCACCAATTCCTGTACTTGTCTCTTGATTTCCTCATTTTCTGTGGGAGTCATTCTATAGGCTGCCTTATTTGGCAAATTTGAACCAGGGATAAAATCTATCTGATGGCTGATCTTTCTCACAGGTGGCAACTCATCAGGTAAATCATCCACAACAATGTCACAATAATTGTCTAACATCTCTTGGATTTCTATTGGCAAATCAAAAATCTTTGTAGAAGTAAGAACTACCTTAGGTTTGCAAACTAAAGCAAAACTTACCTCTTCTTCTTCTATCTGTTGTAGATATTCCTTCCCGCCAAAGAACAATGTCTTTTGGATCACTTCTCTACGGGATGGCTCTCCTTCTTCCATGGGTATCATCAAGATGCCCCCATCCTTGAAGAACTCAGAAAGTATTTTGCCATCATGACCGTTGTTCTGTCAAACCGGCCAAGGTCTACCCGGCTAGCATGTGACACACATCCATGGGCAATTGCATCCCACACAAGACCTTTATCTTTGTATTTTTCCCATTTGGCAAACTCTAGCCCTACACTCGTTTTACAACCAGCCGGTACCCTTTATGCAGCCAGACACCCCGTAGGGAGTTGGATGCTCCCTCTGCCTTCGCCTACAACTATCACCTCAAAGGGAAACCGCATTGTCTCAGGTTTCGGCCACTATCAACACCAGTGCTTCGGTAGGCTTCCCTTGGACTTTGCATATGCTCCTAAACAAAGTCTTCCTTTGTCTAGGTTCAGTGACCTCTTTGGTTTGCTTCAACAGAACCTTATTAACCACCATGGACTCTCCCCTCTCTGGTAGAATTTTTTCTTCAATTTTTGCCTCTTCTCTAGCCTGGGCAACAACAGAATTTCTTGGACCAGCACCCACATTCTCTGGGCACTCATAGTGCTTATGTCCCACTTGCTGACATCTATAGCACCTCAATTCTCTACCTCTGCCTCCTCTTCATTTTCCTCTGTAAGAACCCCTTCTGCCCCTTGCATCATCCTCTGTAGATGCATTCTAAGGTGAGCTACTGTTAGCTCCATCCCTGGGTGTAGTATGCTTTCCTCTACCACCCTGACTTCCCTTCCCACGGAAAGTACCTCTCTTCTTGGCAAACTGCTTCCTCGGGAGTTTCTCCTCTGCTTTCAAGGCCATCTGGTAGGCCTCTTCCACTGTCTTAGGAGACAGAAGACCAATCTCATCATGGATCTCAAACTTGAGACCATTCACATATCTGGCAGTCTTCTCTGGTGAGTCTTGAAATTGCCCAGCTCTTATGCTTACTCTATAGAATTCTTCTGTGTATTCTTTTATTGTCAGCAACCTCTGTCTCAGGTTTTGCATTTGCCTAAACAATGTCAGCTGATAATCACTAGGCAAGAATTTACCTTTTAACTTAGCCATCATTCTGGTCTAGCTTTTGATAGGCTGCTTGCCAACTCTCCTCGTTTCTGCCTGCACTCCATCCCACCAAAGTGTAGCATGTCCCTTCAGCTTTGTTACTACAAACTTGACCTTCTTATCTTCGCTCATTTCTTCATAATCGAAGCACTTGTTCATTTCATTAATCCAGTCCACTAGTTCTTCTGAATTCATTCCTCCTTCAAAACTCGACACTTCAATCCTGGGCTTAACTGCAGACCCCATAACAGTTCTGAGGAGCCTCAAGTCAGGAGGAATCTCAGCATTTTCTTCAGCTTCTTCTATTTCAGGTTCACTAATGTCTTCAGGATCTCTGGGCTGTCTTCGCTCCATGGAATCCACTCTGGCCTCGACCCTCTGCATTGGCAACAGGTCTCCTTCTGCCAGCACCTCTACCAACTCGGATTGCCATGTCAATTCTTTGCAAAAACACTTAAAACTAACAACTCTGATACCACAAATGACAGCAACAAAACTGAAGGTCGGCCCCTTGCGGAGAGCTGGTCTACTATAGTCAATCTGTCAGCATTTCCCTTAATTAACTTGGTTTACCTCCACGTGGTCTTCTTTCTTTTTCTTGGAATTTTATTTATCAATTTCGAAGAATTTGACAAATAAATATATTCAACAGATTTTGGAGAGTTTAAATATATTTCCGAGCCTTTATCCAACTAAGCCACTTATAAAGAACCTTTGGCTCCCTCCAACTTATCGACAATCTTCACAAAGAAACACTTTAATATATTTTGACCCACACATACGATCGGCGGAACTCAATTAAATACATACACCGTACCTTAGGTTATCCCTCGTGCTATTTCTGATCGCAATCACCGTTCAGTTGGTCTTCCTCTAGATCGACGATATGCATCAATATCACGTGGGCTCTGATGCCGAACGTTAACGTGCATGGCGCGCAATGAAAGCGGTTTTCGGGGTCCCACCCTTGCCGTGTGTCGACCGTTCAATGGGATCGCTCCGAATTTAGGAATATCACTTTCTCCGCAATAGTGGTGCGATATGGGCAATCCGGTTTCGCTAACCCACTCACGGGTTTGGAACAGTGATTGACCTTGGTTAACGCCTTCCTTCCTATGCTCTCTCGTTTTCTAACTCAGGTCAGACCTTGGTTCAGGATCCGATTAACAACAAACATTCCATTCCTCTTTCGGCGGAGTCTTCGCTATGTCAGAATAGAGTTAGTCGACCACAATTGTACGCAGACTTCTTCTATGAGTGGAATTAATTCAACAGAGTTTGTTCAGACACATTGAGAGAAACAGTAAACAGAGGGATGCAGAGACTGTACAATAGCTCCATTCAATAATTATATACGCACAAACTTCAATCGCTTCGCAATTAAACAAATTTCCTCACAAATATCAACTCGAGACAATTTGACAATCAATGGGAACTGAAATTTATTCAACCGGAAGCAATTGCTTAACACACAGAATTTATTGCAGAAATCTCTCCTCTCCCAAATACATCCGCGGAATACAATTTATATACATTACATTATGTCTCTTCGGTTCCTCTGTGAGGACCATTTAGAAAATCAAAAGCCTAATTACAATTATTCAACCAACTGAACCATGACAGATGGACTGAACTTAACTATTCGACTTCTACAAATTCTAACTAATCTAAATGAAATAGTCAGCTGAGGTATTGACACCTAGCTATTACAATTCAATGATTTCGAACCCTCCTAGCCACAACATGTGGACAAAACCTCCTACATTACTGGCTAGTGTCCAATGCCCCTGCATCAGTTGACCTCTGAGGTTTTACCAGAATCGGGAGTAGAATGAGGAGCAGAAGTATTGGAACAATTTTATTTTTGATTCCCATTGGAATACTTGCATGAAGTCTAAGATATGGAACCAATAACGCAGTCGACTGGTGGGGTAGGCAGTGCTTTAGAGGTCCCAGGCCGTGGAGCTTCAGTCAAGATGTCATACAAATTTCTCGATTGGGAGTACACTAAATCGAGGTACTGGGCATGATCAATGGCTTGTTCCTCAATTACACATGCCCCCATGGCGATATATTTCACAATCTGATTAACAAAAGCGGTAGTGAACCAATGAGTAAGAAGCTGATTAGGAATTTCGAACTCGATCAGGTGACGACACCGTCTCCATTCATGAATATGGTCTGAGATATGGGTAGCTCGGTCCTGTTTCAAGGATATCAGGAGGTGTGCCCCGACTTCATAACAAACCAGTAACAGGAAATGAGTCAGGAACTCCATAGCTAGAGTATTGAACTCTTGAAAAAATCCACAAGGAAATTAGATATACCACTTGGCAGCAACACCGGTAAGAATGCGCTAGAAAAGATGAATTCGAACAGAGTCATCCACCCAAGGATTCGAAGAACACCATAAATGGTATGTCATGATGTGTGCTTGGGTGTCTTCTCCAGATTTTACCTCAAATTTGGGACAATCACCAGGCACCTTCGTCAAAATCGGAGGCCAATATGGATTATGAAGAATCAAATCATTGGTCAATTTAGACACATCCAGTAACTCCAACGTGCCCAGAAAAGGTAATTGAGGGTTAAAAGGCATGGCAGGTCCCCGGTAAAGACCTATACCTGTACTCCACCTTGGTTGAGCATAAATTTTCCCCCATTGGTTTTGTCCCGGAAGATTCTGACCAGAGGGGGTATAAGCCGGATAATTCGGTTGATATGGCGGCTAAAAACCAGGATACAAGGGTTGATAACTAGGATATTAATTCTTAGTATACATGGGTCTCGATTTAGCAGTGTAAGGATTTTGCTGCGGAGTATAAGTATATCTTGGCTGTTGAGGGTAATAGCCAGAACCTTGAGGTAGGTTGTAAATTGGTCGAGATTGACCTTGAGGGTAATAGCTGCCTTGGGGTTGAACAGGCTGTTGGTAAGTATGGCCTTGTTGAGTCGGATAAGTCGGGCGCATAGGTGGATTCGGCTGTGGCATAGAATAGATCGATGGCTGAGCAGGGTTAACAAGCTGTGCAGGTTGTCCTGGTTATACAGGTTGACCTGGCTGATGAGGGACACCAGGTTTCCCTGGCTGAGCAGGCTGGCCTGATGGCAGGAGTGGGCCAGGTTGTGCCTGATAACTAGTTTGACCTGTGACAGGACCATAAGATGGCCCTGGCTATGCAACATTTTGACCAATTGGAAAATGAGGCTGCTGAGGTTGAACCAAAGGTTGAGATAGATGGGTTTTCCCCCCAGGACCGTATGAAGGTCCGGGTTGATACATCAGTTGCCCTGTTGGTCTTTAAGGTTGCCCTAGTTGGACCACAGGGTGAGGCTGTAAAGGTTGACCTTGAGGATTGTAAGACTGCCCTTGCGGGCTGTAGAATAATCCCTACTGAACCAAAGGTTGTCCCTATAAGGGTTGCCCTTGTGGGTCGTACGCATACCCTTGCTGGGTTGAAGGTTGTCCTTATGGGCCAAAAGCATATCCTTACTGAACGAAAGGTTTTCCCTGAAAGGGCTATCCTTGTTGGTCTGAAGGTTGCACAAGAAAGGTAGGTATAAGACCGTTGATATACTGATAAGCCTCAAGAGCAGGCAAATAAATGGGGTTGTCGTGCTCATCATATTGAAATGGAAGTGAATAGATCGGGGTGCTATCCACTCCATAATTAGAAAAATAAGGACGATTAAGATCCTAAGAGGACTGATCAACCGAGGAGATCGGTGGTTGTAAATTCATCCGATACTCCTAAAACGAAAGGCCGTCTGGGACGGACATGAAAATCGAAGTCTCTACCAGAGTAGAAACTCCTGAAGGTTGTGCGGTGATGACCGGCATCAATGCGGCCACACAAATAGTAGGCCTAGTAGGGATGGATGTAACAAAATTCATCGACGTGATAGGTGTCGTCGGCGACATCCCTAATGATGGGAGAACTAGTACCCTTGACGGGGTTGAACTTGCCATGGAGGCAATACTGGCCATGATCTGATCCAAAGACCTATACCTTGCTGGGAGCAACACCGACGATGAACAATGAACATGGTCTAGATGGATGTCTTCTGGAAAAATTTGGTATTTTTCATTAGAAACTGGAATGCCCTCACTACCATTAGGACTAGACGATTCCATGTTTGAGTCCACCTTAAGATCTTGCAAAAGAGTACGAGGGCTAGGAGGTATAATAGCAGCTAAAAACGGCGATCACGATGTGGGGGGGGGGGGGAATGTTCCCCAACCCCAAACCCAAACCAAGCATTGGAAAGAGGCCAATGGAACTCAATTGGTTCTCCAAAGGGGTACTCTGATGGGATGACAGGCTGCTCAAGCTCAGCATACCTAGAAGTATGCGAAGTTTCAGATGAATCGTCCATATAAGGACTACCAATAGACGAAACAGATGGTTCTGCCACTGTGACTGTAGCACACAAAAAGAGGGAAAATATCAAAAAAGAGGACTCTTGGATCAAAACCAAGGAAAACAAAAATAGGCCAAGTAAACAAATTTTTAAAGGGCGTGTAATCGTGGGTAGTTTATTTTACCAAATTGAAACCAAAAATTTGTTGTTTCATGTTTTAAGAGTCGATAAACAGTCAAATATGACTCTAGCCTCTTTCAGTTTGAAACGAGTGTGAAAGGACAAGTGCTCGATGATATTTTCAAATTTATAGAGTCAGGAAAGATAAAAAATGACTGCTTAGGTAGTCTAGGTAGAAGGGTGTACTAGGTTCCCGTTATCTAACATATACACCTTGGTTATAAAATGAAAGAGAAATCAACCAAGGGCTTGACGTACATGTAGGTAGTCTCCCTGAATGTTGTGTTCGGTGTATCACGGTTACAAGGTGGCAGACTCAACTTCCTATGGATAAAGGATTGTAACCTAGAGAGGTCTCTATTTATATACTCGATGGTACTAGGTGCGCAAGTCCATACTAGCACTATCTGAAGCCAAATGGCAAGTGACAGCTGCTAGGTTTAAAGACGTCGGAACACATCTCTAACTTAGACCACTAAATATTGTGTTAGGTTTCAATGTTGCCTTAGGTTAATTGAATAAATTTTAAGTTGATCTTGTATTTATGTTTCAATTCCAAGGTCCTATCGAATGTTGAATCTCACGAATCCCTAAATGCAAGCTACATGCCAAAGCAATACCATTTCATTCAATGAAGAGCTATTTACGAGAGAGTTAGGAGCTTTCAAGTGATAGCAAAAATATGAACATACAAAAACATCCACTACTGAATCTGATGCAAGCTAATGAAACTGAGAAAATATTCCCTATAATTATATAATTCTAGAAATGCAAAAGATTTTCCAATTTTCACTGTGCTACTAAAGAATGCAAAAGATTTTTTTTGTTTTTTTGTTTTTTTTTTTCAATATATCAGAGCAAGTGCACTAAATGATATGAAAAATAAACCAAAACACCAATTTGATAATGGTGAAGCGAAAGCTAAAATAAAACAATTTCACTCAACTCAAAACAAGCACAACAAGACTCAAACCAATGAAGAAATCCCTCAAATCAAATAAAGATCTCAAAAGAGACCCAAACAAGCCATGTAATCTAGGCTTGGAGTGACAAGAGTAAAAATGAACTAAAGAGAGGAAAATCACTCAATTAACATAATCACTCAAATGAATCCAAGAAGATGAACACAAAGAAGCAGAAACAAAGTTGACTGGGAACCAAGGACCCAAAACTCCCATGGGGGGCTCAACACGCTAAAGCACCTAGAAGACCTAGGGATGAAAAGAAAACTGACAGAAAAGGGAAAAAAACTGAAGGATAAGGGCTAATCTCAGTAAAAAACAAACCCAAATTATTCAAATCAAGCTTAGAAAACACCCATAGACACCAAGATGGACCAAAAACTCCAAAACAGGGAAAACCATAGCACCTACAGGAATTGGCACAACCGTCTGGCTATAATTCGTGCCAGACAGGGGATGGCACTAGTGATAAATTGGCAACAAGCACCAGCTGGTGCGACTGTCAGGTTGGAACCCGCGCCAATGAAAATTTTGGAAAAACAAAGGTCAAATTGATCCTCTAGGGCTGAACAGGGGTCTTAGGCTCAGTAAAGATAATCAGAAAAGCAATCTAAGTAGACAAATACCATGAATACGACCTTAAAGGATGAAAGAAAAACTCACACTGATCCCCAGCGAAGTCACCAATTTTTTGTGGAGGTTAATCCCCTCTGCGGACAGAGGGGATCCCACTAGCCCTAGAGTGGGTCTAGCAACAAACAAGACATGCTACGATATCGATTCCTAGATACAAAGACAAAGCTACAATGGATAGCCTACCACAATTCCTACGCTGCTGTTGTCGAAGAAGAAGTGCGCTTCTGTTCCTAGATTGACAGATCACAATCCTTTTTCTTGTCACGTCCGAACACCTGTACATATGCAGAGAAAAGTGACAACATACAACGTAATAATTCAAGCATGTAACTATTAATCAGTCGGAAAATATTGAATCAAATTGTATTACACAAATAAGAAATACAACGATGGAACCGATAACATAGTCGAGCATATATTAAAGATACGAAATAAATATTATAGCCGAGTTCTGACGTCGCGTTCTTCCTTCAGCAAGGCTTCCAGCGGAGCGTGTCTCACAAATCTTGTCAGGAATCTAGAAAAGGCTCTCTCTCTTACGGGGTTCTCCTTGGCTCTGCTCTCAATAGTCCCTCAGCTATAGTTTTCATCCCAAATTTTCAACGAGGTTGCAAATGGAGAGGGCAGGATTTTATATAGGGAGAAGGAGAGGTTAGGATCCCTATAATCATGGGGGAAGTCCTATCTCTTAGGAAGGTTCCATGAGAGGTGGAAAACCACTTCCTGAACAGGGAGATCCGGAGCCAAACAACCCAACCTATTTTTGATGATTCATTCTAAAGTTGTTAGAATCAATCTTCATCCTTTTATTTTTAAAAAACATTCCCAAATAGGCTTGGCATGGGCGATACATAGGGACAGAGCGCCAGGTGGCACGGGCTTAGTGTCAATTCCCTAGGTTGGCATGAGTAATGAATTGGCTGCTCGCACCAATGACCAAACATATGTTTTTAGTGATTTTCTGAGGAAATGTTCGTTAGGAGAATTCTTTCCCTTATGCAGAAGGATGCCATCAAGGTGTTTTCAGGACATTTTATTGTTCATAGGTCACGGGAATAGTCCTCCAATGTACGAGATGAGGGATTGTAGGGACGGTGACAAAATGATGTGTAACACTCCCCACTGTATTTTTGAAGATATTTTAAGTAATCTCCTTGAGGAAGTGGATGCAACGGTTGAGGGAGAACAAGTGCCGCATATCTCGTAGCCACTATCTATTGCATCCTTGTAACGGCAGGTTGAGCCATATTTTTCTGATGTACAATTTATGTAGCTATTTAAGAAATAAGAATTAAAATTGGTGAATTCTGATTCTGATTTGGGACAACAAAATATTGGGGGTCTTGAGCTGATTTTTCAGGCTTTGTAACTGAAAAGAGTGGGTTTTCAAAAATATGAATAAAGGATGTCTTGACTTCTTCTTCAGTAGAAGAATCATAATCTAAAGTTGTCTCTGGAGGGGATGGAGTTAATTCAACTTTATTTTGTTGAGAAAGGAAATTAGATAAGTTAAAATTAAGGCCTTCAGGTACAGTCTCTTCAAGTGGATGAGAGGAATATGACCCAATAGCTAGATTTGGAAAAGAAGGAAAATACTCTTGCTGAGGGGTGATAAGAGACTGGTATTCAGGATGAGTCTGAAGGAAATTTAAAATAGTCTTGAAGTATTCTTCAGTCAAAATATCCCTATCAAGGAAAGGTGCAATAGCCAATACTTGTTCTAATTTCCCTTCAGTCAGCAAAAATTATTCTGACTTCTTTTCAATAATTAGAAATTTAGTTTCTTCCTCTTTGAATAGAACAATAATTATTTCATATTTACTAGGTGATGAGTAAGAAAAACTTTCAATTGAGCCTAGGTTAACAATATCCACTTTATTTTCTAGAGGATTAGCTTCAGCTTGAGATTTTTTAGCAGAATCGTTTGAACTAAAACCTCTTTAGATTCTAAATTAGATAGAGGTACCTTTTGCTTTGGAACGTACTTTTTGTGTACCTTCTTCATTGACTGAGATGTGGCTTCAACTAATCTCTATTTTCCTTTAGCATCTTTGACGATTTATCTGGGTTAGCAACTGGAGTCACAGTTGGAGATATTTGATTCCTCCTTGTAGAAGGAGGTCTTGAAACCCCTATTCCTCTTTGTGGAGTTGCCAGGTGAACACATTTGCAGTCTTATTCAGGTCACCAATTCTTTTTCACCATCAAGAACTGATTATCAGCAATTCATAACAATATACTCGGGAGAATACTTCATTACAAGGCCTTCATCTCCTGGCAGATGCACCAAAAGATGTTGGCACTGGAATCAACACTTGGACTACAGAAAGCACATGACCAGGCACATCTTAAACTATAAAGAAATTTAATGATTTTTTTTATGAGATTGGTAGGTGGTACAAACTCTGATTCACTGAAAAGAGATTTCAGTCAAATCCATAGTTATACTAATGAGGGTATTGTAACCTGATGTGGTAGCAAGGTGCAATTTTGTAGTCTATGAGGAGAGGAAATTGTGAGATGAGAAAATAATTAGTATGTATGTAAAACATAAATCTACTGCATTTAGTAGAAATTCACAAAAGTAGCAGTTTGAAAATATTCCATTGAAAGAAATTTATTTCTAGTCTGACAAGATTCTCACTGAAATAGCATGAATAATAACTATCATGAGTGATGCTCTTCCACTATTATAACATATATGTTATTCGGAATGCTCACTATGTGAGACTAACAAAAAATGGTAAAACACATAACATGCTTAAGATACTAATAAAAACACATAACAGTGTGATGATTTGCAACCTGGAACTAGAATAAAGGAGATATGGAAGCACAAGTAAAGTAGACAATACACAAAAAAAAATTGGTAATAAGTCCTCAGTAGTATCATTCCATTTCATTCAGAAAAAATATTACAGATCATATAAGTCAAAATTATATAACCAGCAACCAACCCAAACTTCATATCAGTTTGGAATATATATACAAAATATGATACTGTCATCTTCCACAAAAAAAGGAAAATCTATTTCAAAATTCATTAAAACCCTGTGCAAAAGGTGAGGCTTATCTCTTAATCTTAATTACAAAGTGCTACATTAAAAACAAGATAAACATCGCAAAGGCATCATGAAGGTTATCACTCCAAAATGGTTTTGTGAGGTGGTAGCCTATTTGAAGACCACTCTTTTGTTTTAGTGCAACCAATCTTTAGAAAAAAGTGTAAATATATTGGGAGTGACACGTGGCGGTCTCCTTCAAAACAGAAACGTGATATGTCAGAGAAAACTGGATATAAGACACCTGGAAACATCCATTGCAACTGAATAAACTCTCCACTTCATCTGTTTAATGTAACCATCATGATTCAAAACAAAAAGTAGCCCATTTCCATGACACGCTGATATTTCAAAATAATTTCTACTTTCGCAGAAAAGGTAGCAATATCCAGAAAACATGGAACATTCACCCAAAAAGTTTTCTCCAAGTAATCCCTGTTCCTCATTCATCAAAGGTAAAAAATAGAAGCAAATATTCTTATGGCTTCTGCTTTAGTTACCCTTTTATCAGAGCTCCTTTTCTGTGCTTCACTCTTTGACTAAGCTTTCTTCTTCCTTTCAATTTTATCTTCTGGGCTTTCTTCAATGTTGATAATTTCATCCCCCAGTTTAGGATTGGAAATCAGCTTACTGTTTAGCCTGAATTTGTTTCTTGGTCTAGTATGAGGTCTTTTGACATAGGGATTAGGGGTGAATTTGGACCTGTTTCCTCCATGTATAAATTTACTAGGCTCTGCCTCCTCACTTCTGACTCTTTGTACTCAGGATCACTACCGTCTTCAAATGAGGAATATGAATGTATCTCATTTTTCTTCCTCTTCTTGATAGAAGAACAAATGGAGGATACTAATTTAGCTAAGGTAGGCTCTTTTCTATGGTAGGCTCTATCATTTTCTGTTTTCCTTTCTTGAGAGAAAGAAAAACTTGTGAGAGGGTGGACTTAGTGAGAGATGTGCCACTGTTTGGTTGCACTTGATGAAATGAATTAGGAATTTGGCTTGAAGTTTTCATACCATGTTTGACTTCCATTGGTTCTTCTACCATGAAAATTTTCTTCTTAGGCTGTCTTCATGAAGAGGAGGCAATTTTTTCTTTATTATTTAACATAGGATTCTTAGGAGAAGATGGTGAACTATGTGAAACAGGGGCAACACTAGTTTTCTCATGGATGCCTTTCTTCTTTAACCTCCCTACCTCTCTTTTGGAATTAATACTTCCAAACCCTTCCTCTCTTAAAAACCTACCCCAAGTAATTTTCTTCTTTATGAGATGATAGACAACTAAAATTGTAATCATCCCTCTGTGATACAAATTATGCAAGGGTATTTTGGAATTTTTTAAGCTTGAGGGACATTTTAGGCAGAGATTTATATAGGAAATAGGGTAGCTCCAAAGGTTTTTCTCCTAAGATGTGGGCCAGGAATCTCAACTGATAACGATGAACAGAAGAAAACCTCCCTTCACATGTGATGTATTTATGGACTGAGGTAATAACATGTTGTTGCTCGGCTTTAAAACAAGAAATATGAGAAGTTTAATTCCATTTCATATGAGCATATTCGGGCTTAAGGTAAGAACTTAATTCTTCAGGAAGCGCTTTTCTTTTAAAAAGACATTCACCAGTTGCAGAATTCTGGGTTGCACAGGCTATGATATCCTCAAAAATTTTGAATTTTTTTCTACCTAACCTTACCTTTTCGCCATCGAAAGACTCAGCGAAAGCTTGAGCCAATGCCATGTCCTCCCCATAAAAATTTTGGAGGAATTTATACCAACCTGCAGATTTGAATTGTGATTTTTCCCTTACATCCACAAATATTGTGTTAGCACACTCTGACCTATTTACCTTTCCTACTTTCCCCATTTTCTGAAAACTAAACTTCTCATGAGTACAATTGTTGAACTCTAGTTGCAATGTTGTCCATGAAACCTAAGACTGCTTGCTTTGAAGCCCACGACTACTTGCTGGAAGATTGGTTTTTGTTTACCTGTATCATACACAGAGGCCTCAGGTTGAGTGATCACTGATTTCTCTTCTCTAATTTCGCACTTGAAATTATGACAAAGAGTAATGACATGTCTTTGAAGTGATTCAAATATTGGCACCGAGTCATCCCACTAAGCTTCATACTTCCACCTTATCATTAGGTGTCAGATTGCTCGTGCCATGATTTCTTCCTTGTATCAATCTTAATGCAGCATGAAACTACACTTTAACATGCATTACATACAAAATTTTGGTTCTTGGCCCCACAATCTTGGCGACCAATCAAAAGCAATTGAACATCGCAACTTTCATTTTTATCACAAATCGACTGCCCACAAGCTTAACTCTACACTGATAACAACTGAACCATAAACTATGCAATGTGAGATATGAGTTGTTGCGCTACACCAACATGTTCCCCTTCGTCTGATCGCATCAAAAATAAATTAACATACCACGCGATTGCATTAACGGTAAAGTTTAAAAACTGCGATTTGTGATATCATCTCAACCGTCGGTCTCTTCCGCTTCGGATCTGCGAAAGGGTCATGGCCATTCGCACATCCTGCACAGGTTTCTTCTCTGTCGCTTCATTTCTTAGTCTAATTCTTGGCGAGATTCCTTTAAACATTTTGTGTTTCTCTTCTTCGTATCTCCCTCTCTGTTGGTCCATATGTTTTCTTCAGGTAGCACTTTTCTTCTTAAATAACTCTGGTTTCAATACTGTCCATGAAGCCTTAATTTTCCTACTTTGAAAACTGATTACATGTTTACCTACACCCTCTTTATTGAGATAACCAAATTCTCAGTGAAGTAGCTGTGATTTTCACTGTGTGGAATATATGAATTTCGTTTCTGAGAAATAGATGCCTTTACTGCATTACTATTTTGACAATGAATTTGCAACAAAGGTAGCTATTATTCTAGACCATATGACTGCAACTTTATTACCAAAACAACAACTAACCTTCAACACTAAAATAAGTCAAAATAGAGATTTTAACTGATTTTAGGACTCTAAAACACTATGACACCTCTTCACTTAAAAAATACCTTGATGTTGGGACTCTTTTAAATGTTATTGGAAATTACTCAAACTTTGGACATGGACTATGAAGCAATAAAGAAATTTTAAAATAGTGACACAATGGCGATTAAACCATTAAAATTTTTAGTGCTAACAATGTGCATGCCATAAATCAAGGGAAAAGCAACACATGGCGACAATTTCCAAAAATAGCAAGTGTGCTTCTTTCAAACTACTAAAAATAGGTCCCTAAATTTTACAGATTCTTTTCTTTTTTAGCTTTTCTCCTTTTTCAGGAAAAAGCTTCCATGCACATCACCAGCAAGGATTGCACAATTCTGGATAAATGGAAGCTCTTGGCTCAGCGTGTTGTGCAATGTTTGAGCTCAGTGAGGGATTGCACAGTTTTTGGGCTAAGTGTTGGGTTGTCTATCATCACCACATAGTTGTCAAGCTTAAGGCTGACTACTAGTCATCAATTCACAATTGTGAACATAAAGGTCAAGTCTATCTCCATGAATTGCGCAGTTTCTGGAGGCAAGTCAAGAATTGCTGCAAAAGGCTTAGATAGGAGGCTAGCTTGTGACTTAGAAAATATTTTCTAAGCGAAGAGAAAGTGAACACAAGCATGAATAAAAGATAAAAATATGTCAAATCTTGAATACATTTAAATAGTGCAAGGTGAGCTCCCATGAAAATAAGGTTAGGCTCCAAATTCTAGGAAACAGAAAATTTTTGGAGGGTGGTTGTAGCCGCTACAAAATTGGTGACACACCGCTAGAACTCCAACTCTTTGAATGAATATTGTCTCGTGTGAAACCGGTCTCAACCTTACAAAAGAATTTTTCAATTCATTGATTATCACAACTTCCTCACTTATTCTGATTTAAAGATGTAGCCCCTTTCCATCCTCTTCATCAGTGTAACAATAACCAAGCCAAGTCACACATATTTTTTTTGGTTCGATTTTAGGATTATATAAGTGCACAAGTAAAAGAAAAATGTCGGTGTCTTTATTTTAATCTCTGGTGTTGCTTCGCTACCAACATGCCTAGACAGTACCCTGATAGAGTCACTTCAGGAACAAAAGCATTGCTACATTGCCAATGATCCTCGAATGTACCCTAGCAGAGTTGCTTGATTCACCTCTCTGTGCAGGTAGCCTTTCGCTTCTTTCGCCCTTTATTTCATTTTCATTTTTTAATTTTTTAATTTTTCAAAGAACTATGCATATGCACTTATTTATTTCATGGGGAAGAAGAGGGATCCCAACTTATTGAGAGTAGAAGAGGTTTTCGATTCAGATAAGGTTTTTTATCTACTCCTCTAACATACATTTTAGAGTTTTTTTCCCCTTTTTAACCTAATAGACTAGAGTGACAAGGATTAACAGAAGATATAAAAACCGATAAGAGTAGGCAGAACTAATTAAAACCCAACATCATGATTTCACCATAAATATCTCGCATAATGAAATTATTTTACTTTTGAGTATCATCAACCGAAAGAAAAAGAAAGATTCGTGAAAAGAGAGGGAATAAATACAAAAACCAAGAGTTGATAGAAGAATAACTTCCTCTTGGATTTCACCATGATTTCTTTAGAAGCCAAACATAGTATCATGTGAAAAATAACCTAAAACTAAAAAAAAACAAAGGGAAGAATAAAAATGGAAAAAAAATGAGCGAAATAAAATCCAAGAAAATAAAAACGAAAATAAAACACTACTCCTACTCCTAACCTAAGAAAAACGTAGGCTAGACATACATGAAGTGATACTTCCAATGAAACAACTAGCATATTGGTTGGCCTACGTAGGTGAGGGAATACATGTCAATAAATATATCTACATAAATCATGAAATAGGAAAGATAAAACAATATAGACCAAAAAAATTGAAGTTTGAAATAATGTGCATAAAAGTAAGAATGAAAAGAATAATGAAGAAATTTCATGGTTATGTCATGCTGTCCTGACACATTGCGAGCCAAAGACTGACACATTAAAACTTTCAAACTGAAAGGTAGAGAAAACATAAAGAAAGAATAAAATTTTCATTTCACTACAATGATTGATGAGTATGACTCCTCCAATGATTGAGTGATAGGATCGTGAAAAATAGATGGAGGATGCGAAAATTGTAAAACATAAGGGTTTTCAATATGTGCGGTAGAGTGATGAGGAGCCTCCACAGATTCATAATTATTCTGATCAGATATGGAACTGACCCCAAGTCTACGAGAACTTGACATAACCATCAACTTGGGCTGAAGTTTCTCGAAAAAATGAGGAAATTCCAACTCGTTGGAAGATAGATCATTAAAGATAGGTGGTTTGGAAAATTGACAACGGAAAAATCAGGATCGTGACCAGTTGAATCGATGAATAGGTCATGACAACCATGATCAGAAAATTAAATATTACCAATGGAGGAATCCTCATGATCTGATGAATTGTATAGAGGGGAAGATGAAAAGAGAGAAATTTTACCCTCCATGTTTCCAGAAAGGTATGATGAGGAGTTGGGAAGAAACATGATAGGAAATTCATCCTCTCCACATTTATATGAAAAACTAGCATTCCATGAATTTTGTGAATGATTGGAAGTATTGATAGTATCAGAAATTGAATCCTCACATGATTCAAACATGATTCCAAAATTGTGGGAAATGTCAGGATAATCCAGAAGAGTTGCGTAAGGAAAAGATTCATCCTTCATCGCAGATTATTGTTCGACTCTTGACTCCCACACATACTCATCATAAATGACATTGCAGGTTGGTTTCTCAACAAAAAATCCATTTGACACCTTATCCTCATGAACATAAAAGGAGATATTTGGAATCGATGAACACACAAACTCGCAATTTAGAGGATCAAAAGGACCAAAGGATGGAGGATGCAGAGAAAAAATTTCATCACACTCGTTAGGCTTGTAGTCCAAAACTATTTTTGAGCATGCTAAGGCAAGAAGATATGGTGACCATTCACCAGACAGATTCTGAATTCTTCCAACCTCAACCCGTGGAACTAGAGTTGTTTGATGAGAAATGGGTGGAGGGTTACTTGGAACAACAACTTATCCATCGCATATTTGGAATCTCTAGCCCTGCGGTATGCTGGGAGTGACTTGAAAAATTCTAAGTCCCGAGGGGTTAACGAAATGTGAATAATATGTATAAATGTTTTGGTCAAGATGTCCCAATCGAATTCATTTTCTGGAAATTCAAAACAAAGATGTTAAAAACGATTGTGAAAATGATGCAATTATTCATCGAGATATTTTCGCAATACTAAAATTTTCTTGCACAAAGTTTCATGACCATATTAGTTAAAATCATAGAATAATTCTATGAAAAAATGTTCAAAATAGTGAATGGATGCATTGGTCAATGTGTGACACCATTTCCTTAACTTAGAATATGAGAATGAACAACCAACAACCAACATCCTTAAGGGGGATGTTGTGCTCTGTGAAAAATTGAAGAAAACGATTGGTATGCTCAAGCAAGGTTGTTTCACCCTCGCCATAAAATTTAATATGTTACAATTTATCAATGATATTCATCGACACTTGTAATTTTATATCTTTATAAAAACATATCGGGAGTATGATTTTGGAAGAAGTCATAAAATGAGTGTATAAATTCAAAAAAAACTTCAAGGGCTCATCTTGTCATCTGGACCTCCTTCTAGAACCAGAAATGTTGATGGCACTAGACCCGCCAACATTCAAGAGATCTCCCTAATATGAAGTCCCAACTAGACCTCACACCGTTTGGAGTAGGAATACCAACTATTGAGAATTTAGAGGGCTGGATATTAATTCAAATTCTCTTACTTGATAATTACTTATGAGATTATTTGATTTACTTATGTCTTTTCTTCTTAGCTTATTTAGTCTTTCATCAAGTCAATTACCAAAGCACATGAAACAAAAAATTAGGCTTCTTGAGCCAGGGCAAAACCTCTCCCTCTTGGAGAGGAAAACCCATGATAAATTATTCTTATAGAACTTTCCTATGACAACTAACATGACCAAGACTTAGACCCTTGACCTATGTATGCTTCCAAGACCTTGTCACTGCTTCCTTGTCGACCTTCAACACTGATTCTTCTTTTTTTCACCAACCTGCACTATCCTGAATCAACACTAGAGAACACAGTCTCTAAGTTTATCTTCCTTGATTTCACATCGGTTTCTCAGAGCACACCTTACTAGTTGTTCTATGGAAGTGATTTCCCACAAGTTTCTTTCTATTCAGATATTGGACTAGGTCACTCGGAACCCTTTACTTCACATAACATTGAGGTTTCTTTACTTGAGATATGCTTCCTCTTCTTCACTGTACAACACTCGGACACAGATCTGCATTTACTGTACACCACTTAGACATAGATCCGTAATTCAAGTAGTCTATTTGCACTTCAATTTTAGAGCTAACTGCAGACTTCTTTCACACTTCAAAATAGTCCGAAAATATTTTACCCTTATACAAATATATACTGGTCTTTTCACCTGGAATCTGCACTTATTTATTCTCTTAAATCCACAGCTTAACATAACAGCTTAAACACCTTAACACAACACCTTAAACACTATTTGAACATCACTTTAATTCTGTTGAACACAACCCTAAATCTCACACTTTTTTAGTCTTGAAGCTCACACTTTTTCATAGAGAAACTTGTCTGAATTTTGTATTTTCTGCGCAGAAAATATAGGGTATATATAGTTGTTTCCACCTGTAAATTAGCCGACCTGTCAGTGAACAATTGTGTCTATTTGGGCCAACCTTTTAGGTGTTATTTACTATCATCTTCAAGCCAAATTTTCAAGGAGTATTTCCATTATCTTCGAGCTGCCTTCAAGGAGCCAAGTGACAAGGTCTTCGAGCATATATATGTATCATCAATTTTTGTTCTCTCATAAGTGTAACATGACTCCATCACTCTAATTATATTTATGACTAGAAAAATTCCTAAAGACATTAAGAATATGTCTTTGACCTATGATAAAACTTCTTTCTCATGAAACCCATGAAGCAAGTATATACAAAATATATTTTATTATCTTTGTCTTTTACATAAATACATAATTACATAGTCAATATGAAGACTGACCTAGTTACACCTTTTCAACACCAACAATGGGTTATTTAATGATGTTCCTTGGGTTGCAAAACACATAGAGTGGTGCATGGTAAATTTGGTTAAAGCAAGTGCATGACCCTGTGGAAAGTCAATATAATGCATGAGCGGTTCTAACACATGAATGGAAAAGGAAGTGCACTCCTTGAAAGCCTACAATAGTATGCAACTTGAAAGAAACACAAGAGATGAAAGACATCACATAAAATAACAAGAAAAATATTCCAGAGGTTAAAGGTGGTGGGTTAAGACATGATCAAGCATTCAACAAGATTCGTACAAATCAAAATGAAATAGTTCATAAGAATATGTGTGAGTTAAACTATATATGCATGAAGACATGTCAAATCTTATTTTATTATAAGTGAAAGTTCCATTCATACATAAAACATGATGAACCACTTGCCCCAATAGTGGAATGAGAAGTCAAAAACACCTGCTCCTCCCAAAGAAGTATACTCCATCTACACTACAGGAAAGAAAAGGCTAACACAAAACTCCCAAGTCCTTTCTAAGCCTAATCCTATCCAAAATCTTGGCTCCCAAAAGCCCTTTACAAGAGTTATGAGGATGTATTTATAAACAAAGGGGGGTGACTCTTAGACTCCCCTCATGACTCCTCATATATGACTCTTCACATTCCATCATGGACACATGGAATTTCACTTATACAATAATTACTAATAATATTACAATTATCACTCATACCCATATAAGACAAAATAGGTAGAGACAACTTGAAAACCTAACAAGACAAAACACTATGATGTTGGGCTTGGGGTGAACTAAATTCGGACATCTTGGACTTGGTGTCTCTTGGTCACACACTCTTGTCAATATTTTTACTTTTCTTGTGCAATATTCTTCTACAATTCATCAATTGACAAACTATACACATCCATCACAGGATCATCATCAAGGGGAACTACCTCTCCTTCCTCACTGAGGGATTTCTCTATGGCTAAATGTGGCAGATTCTAAAAAGTGGCACGAGGTGTGTTGGGCAGAAGGTCTACGTCCTCATATTGTGGCTCTGGTCCCACTTCCCTTTCCGTGATTTCAATCAACTATTCAAGCTCTTTAGTAAACTCTTGTTCTTGCATCTGTTTGCTCACTTCTTCTGCTACCAGCTGATCATATATCTTCTCTTCAACCTATATGGGTGTCGTCTCTTCCATTGTGGAACCTTTCCTTTATTCCTCTTCCTTCTTTTGTATCTCATCTTATTGTCTTCTTATAAGCTCTCGTTCTTCCTTCAACTCGTATTCTTCTATTTTCACTCTCTGCACTACTTCTTCTAAGTATTATTTCTCTCTCTTTCTCTACTCTAATATTTTTTGCCTCTTGTTGAGGAGGTAAATCCCCTCTGCAGACAGAGGCGATCCCTACTAGCCCAGATCGGGTCTAGCAAAAATCAATTCACGCAATAACGCAGGTTCCTAGTTACAAAATGACAAAAATCATAACGAATTGCCTACCTCAAATCCTACGCAGTGGTCATTGTAGAAAGGATGACACTTCCCATCCCTCGCTTGGCAGATCACGATTCCTCTGCTAACACGTCCGAACACCTGCACACATGCAAGGAAACAATGACATACAACATAAAATCTAAAGTGTGTAACCATACATCAGTCAGAGAGGATATAATTCATTGCATAAAGAAATAGACACATGAATGGAACTATAATCAAAGTCGCTTATCATTAAAATAACAAAGGAAATATACAACCCAAAGCTATGATGCTTGATCTTCCTTCGGCGGGGCTGAAAACGGAGCACATCTCAACAAAGCCTGTCAGAAACGGGATGAAGCTCTCTCTCTTCGGCTTGGCTCTCAAAATTTGTCTGGCTATAGTTTCCTTCTTGCAAGTTCAGCTAGCTTGCTAAGGGATAAGGAAAGATTTTATAGATGGAGGAAGGGGAGTTGGGATCCCTATAATCATGGGATTGGCCCTATCTCTAAGGAAGCTTCCATGATAGGTGGAAAACCACTTCCCATACATGGAGATCCGGAGCCAAACCACCCAACTCCTTTTAGTGACTCGTTCAGGAGTTTTTTGGAATCAAACTTCCGCCATTTATTTTTTTAAAAATCCCTTATTAAGCTTGGCACAAGTGATACACAGGGACAGAGTGCCAGTTGGCGTGCCCTCTATGGCAAATTTCCCTCATTGGCATGAGGACTGAACTGGCTAGTCGCGCCAAGGCAAAAATATTTGTTTTTAGGGTTTTTCAGAGGAAAATTTCTTCAGAGGAATGTTTGTCCTTATGCAAGGGAATGCCATGAAAGTGGTTTCAGGTCATATCACTACTCACAGGTCATAGGAAAATCCCTCCAATGCGTGGGATGGGGGATTGCAGTGACGGTGAAAAAATGTTGTGTAACAGATGCCCCCTAAAGCATGAGGCCCGAGAGAGAGGGAGGGGTGAAACGCTTTATGAGAACGTGCCCAACTAAAAACACTACCGTTGGAAGACCTGCATACAAATACAACTGATATCTCTGATACATGATATGTGTTATGGGTGCAGCCATCCATAATAGAGTGTACAATAACCAGGATCCAAGGTATGGACACAGCCATCCAAGAAGGTTAAACAAGTAGACTCAGGTATGGTCACATCCATCCAATCAAATGATTCATGTAACTAATCATGATAATACACAAAGAATCCGTATCTTGGATTCCATCAGAAAAAATCCAGGGTCTTGCGCTCCATCTTGACCTGAATAGAGTACAAGTCCAAGCATGTGAATAAGTGAGCTGAAGTCGAACATGCAAGAACATCGTCTAATTACCAGCCAATAATGAAAGCTATTAACAGACGTGAGAGGTACCACCAATAATAAGGATGGTCCTCAAGGTACTATAGTTACAATCCGCAGAATGTGAATAGTGAGCTAACGTAGAACACCCATAGAATCATTCGCGAAGTCCAATGATGAAAACCTTGCATCGAATGAGAAGAACCTGCCATTGAGGCATGCAGGCTCCAAGGCACCTCAAGGGAGTCTCTAGATCAGCTTCTTGGATAATGGGCTGAAGTCGACAGGAAGTGACCTTGATCGAAGGTGGGCCATAGTGTTTCCCACATCATCAACATGAGACAGAGGAACATAATGTTTGTGAATCAGGATCAGTGGAGAATAAGAGGGAGGTTGAAAACTGCAGAGGCCAACTTCTCTTGAACATATTGGCGGCACAACACTGGATTTGGCAGTATTTTACATCAAAGGATCTAAGGTCATGATGACGTGGCAAAGAGCAGATGAGTGGTCAAAAAGGATTACCCAGACCCATGGAGGCAAGAAGAAAATGAGATGAGATGTCCCCAACTCGACATGAATGCAAACAAGTGCCATGTTCAAGAGCAACATACTACCGACACAACGATGATACTGTTTCCATTTTCCCCCCACCATTTCTGGCGAGTACCCAAATTATTTTTTGAAAACAAGCTTGAAGGGGATAGCATATGCTTGCAATATAAGTTTGTCCTTCGGAAAAATCCAACCTAGTACATTTAACGAGCCCTAGGAAGGAGGAACTCGAGTGTCGTCATTACGACAGAGTCCGATGACATTAGGTCTTAACGAGTCTGACAAAGGAAGATCTCAGCGTCTTTTCATGTTTAGAGAGTTTGAAAAGACAGCGGAAAATTAAACTCCAACAGTCCCTTTTTGTAGATAGTTCCTCAGATCCGAAAAGGTAGAAAACTATGTCTGAGAAAACCTCCTAGTCGCGATAGGCTAGGGTATTCTTTTTTCGTAGGTAATCTATCCTAGCCCAAAAAAGGGGTAAACGTATGTTGGATAGATGTAATTTCGCAGCCAATTTAATGAGATCAAAACGAAAAGCGACTCGGAAATATTTTCATTTTTAGAAATTTATAAAAGAGCTGAAAGATGACTCCAGTAGTGACTTTTTCATGTTTTTACCGAGTCTGAAAAAATTATAAAATACAACTCGTATCGTCGTCCCAGTCGCGTGAAAACCTGTCGCTACAAAAAAAACAAGCATAAAACCCATTTTTCGACAAAATATGATAAAATATTAGAAAAATAAGCTTCAAAAGCTAATTTTATTTTGAAAAGTTATAAATATGACCAAAATAGTAAAAACATATTTACCTTTTACCTCTTGTGTAGAGAAATAGTGAGTTTTTCCTTGCAAACTTGCGGTGACAATTGTGGACGATCCAATGCATCATTTCAAATCCCATCTTTTCCAAGTAAGAGATGCTTTCATTAGCTATGTTTTAATCCATATTTCATAGTATTCCATCATGATTTTGGATCCCTGAGGGGAGGATTTTCAAATTTAGGGCTCACATAGTTGGCGCGGCTATGAGGCACGGACCCGCGCCAATCGAGTTCTTTTTGCAAAGGGGTCGCGCCAACCGCGCAACCTCATTTTCCGCTCAATTTTAACAAAAAATGAACCAATAAATTGGATTTTTGAATACCCAAGGGATATTATGATGTGGTTATGAACATTTTTATGCAGGTACAAATCCACAATGGTGATCGAATGGAAAGAAAGGGAGCACAGTGAAGGGGACAAAATGGCAATGGGGAATGAGCAATGCATGAATGATCTCCGGGATTGCGGTTTAAAGAAATTATTATTAACACCATGTCTTAGGGCACAACCTGAATTGTTACAATACTTGATCAGTATCTGGGATGAGAATGAGGAGAAGTTTAGGCTTCGAGATCAAGTGTTGTAACTCGAAGTGTCTGATGTTTACTTCATCATTGGATTGTCTCGTAGAGGTCCAGTTCCGATCAAGATAGGTACTAGGCCTTCTGGTGAAAATATGTCAATGGTTATGGAAAGAGTGTGCCTAGGGGAAAAAATAGGATTAGGTAGTGGTAAAGTTGATATTCACACTATTCCCGATCTGGCATTCACAGTGGTGCTCCATACCATTATGCGGGCCACGGGGTCACAGACACCACACAAGGCCACCAAAAAACAGCTCCTCTTAGCATCAGAATGTATGAACCTAACATTATTTGATTGGGAAACAACTGTAACCATGAATATCAAATGAAAATTGACAAAATGTAAAAGACCAAACTGAAGCAGTTTGGGTGCGGATCAATCTTGGAATCGTTCATCCTCGAATGACTACCTATCTTCCAAGGCCAGGGGGAAATAGTCGCAGATCCACCTTTGAGAGAGCCACGGATGGCTCAATGGGCAGCACTGATGCCCAAAGCAGGAGGGGGCCAACAAATGTCATGGCGGTCAGAGTTCTTCGGATGGCTTTGGCGACAGTTGATCATTGTAGAGGACTGGCCCTATGTCGGTACTGATTTCATAGGGGACCCAGACCTTCCACTCTCGGAAGGAGAGGACTGGATGAGGAGCTGGGTAAGACTCTTTTTGACTTTATGAATTTATGATTTTTTTTGGTATACATGCATGTTCTAACAATTGATCCTATATGTATTCAGATGTTGGCCCAGAGAGGCCCATCGGGATGTCGTTGATCGCACGGAGGACCCCTCTCGTTTATGACCCTCAAGGTGAGGGGGCCGAGGGGAATGAGCTGGTTCAGAACTTAGAGGGAATCGCCTGTGGAATTCCTGATTATGCTCGCCTAGAAGATGTCCCAATGGCTTATCAGAGGCACACCGTGGGGGTGCCTAGTCGCCTTCTTTGTTTACTGAGGCGATTAGTGCGGGCAGTAACATGCTACCATGAGCACCATGCTGATTAGTTGCCTAGGATTTTCATATGGATATTTTTGAGAGACATATCGTCTTCGGATATTATTGAATAGACATGTATATTTTTTGGATTTTATGTGTTGCACACAAACTGCAAACATTCGACGTATATATGTATATATATTTGTGCGTGGATATTTTTCACATATGATGATGTTTTTTTTACAAGTTGCGTAAATTTCTATCTAATACCATGTTAGCTACTACATCTGTTAACGCATTCATTCATCTAGGTATATGTTGATATGTGTTGTAATCAAAATTTCTTTCCAGTAAACAAATACTTAGATACAGTCTTAAAATGGATGGGTTCCTAATTGAATAATGACCATTGAACTGTAACACTACAAGCTGTGAGTCTAGATATACAAGCAATGCATGAATACCGAGGTTAACGGCCTCGTTCAATAGTTTCAAAATGGAACTATATTCTGCGACATTGTTTGTAGAAGGTCCTAGACAAACACCTTGTAAATTAACTAACTCACCAGCAGGATTGTAGATTACCCAGGCTTCCAAGGACAGATTCCTGGTACTGCGGGAGGCACCATCGGTGAAACCGAAAAAAGGAGTAATATACATCTGCACAATCAGCAAGACCCAATCAGTAGAAAGATGCTTACAAAGCACATCACACCACACATGCACAAAAATGAAATCACTCACTTATTTACACACACCACATAAGAATAATTCAAGCGTAGTACTTCTTCAGGTACAACCCATTTCTGGGTTGCGCCAGAGGAAGACCTTCATAATCAATCAGCTCATAGGCCCCATTTTTCAATACACATTTAATGATATAGGGCCCATGCCACATGGGTTGGAATTTTCGTACCTGAAGCTTATCATGTGCTTGATCATATAAGTGGACGAGGTCCCCTTCTATAAAATAAATGAGCTTTAACCCGCTTTTTCTGTGCCTCGATAACCAAAGCATCCAAGCAGCGGGTTTCATCCAGTATTTCCATATATAGAAGACATTATTCCTCCGGGGAAGTGTCAGGAAATAATTCCACAGCCAAATTCAGTGAAGGGATCTCACATTCAACTGGAAGAGTTGCTTCCAGACCATACACCAACTGGAAGGGTGTGAATCCGGTCACGCTCTTTACTGACGTTCGGTAGGCCCAGAGATCTGAGAACAATTAGAGATGCCTGTTGGATTTGTGAATACCAATTTTTCATTGAAGCATCATGACAAGCACCTTTTTCACGGCCTCAACCTGGCCATTCGCCTGAGGGTAGTATCGCGTTGAGTTTTCATGACGCAAGCCCAACTTCGATGTCAGCTCTGCCATCATGTAGTCCCGAAAATGAGTGCCATGATCGGTGAAAATGGCTTGAGGGACACCGAAACGCATGATCACATGGTTGAAAATGAATTGAGCGGCTATCTTACTATCGGAAGCTAATGTAGGCATCGCGTTGACCCACTTGGTGAAGTAATCTACGCAACGATGATATAAGCATGCCCCCCGGTCGAGTGAGGGTTACATGTCATAAAATCAATGCCCCATTTGGTGAAAGGGCCTATGTTAATGACATGATGTAAAGGGAGGGGTGGCGCATGCATCTTGCGTTGGAAGATCTGGCATGCATGACACTTTCTTACTACAACAATACAATGTTTAAATATAGACAGCCAGAAGTAACCCGCACGCAGAATCTTCTGGGCGGTAGCATAACCAGACATGTGACCACCATAGGTGCCACTGTGACAATCATTTAGGACTTTCTCATCCTCTTCCAAGGTCAAAGATTGGCGGAGCATAGAATCGACTTCAACACGATATAAGGTATCTCCGACAATGTGATATGGTTTCAATTGATGTCGAACACGACGTCGAGCATCATTCGTCAACTCATACCGAAAGGTCAATGTCTGAAGGTACACGATGATGTCACCGTACCATGGATCGTGAGTGCTAATTAGAAAGAGAGTTTCATCCGGGATATGATCATCGGATTGAGATGGAACAGAGTCAGTGGGGAGGGAGCAGATGAGATCATCAAAAACCAGTGACTTCGTCGATTTGGCAGTAGTGAACTCCAAATCAAACTCCTGAAGGATCATAATCCATTTGGAGTACTTGCCCCCCAGTAATTTTCGAGACAAGATGTAAGTCATGGGGTTGCAGTCGGAAATCACGGTTACCATGCGCAACAGGATGTAATGGCGAAACCGCTGAACAGCTTGGACCGCGGCAAGCGCCAACTTTTCGAGGTGGGAATAACGTGTTTTAGTGTCAAGGAGATTCCGAGATATATAGTAAACCACATGTTCATTTCCATCATCGTCATCCTATACTAGAACCATGGCAATTGTGTTGAATGTGGCAGCCAAATAGAGGGTAAAGTCGTGATGATAGTTGGGAGGATGTATTAACGGAGCGTTGACGAGCAACGTTTTAAGTTTATTGAAGGATTGCTGAGAAATCTCATCCCAATGAAGGGAATGTCCTGTTTTAGAAGTCGCGTGAGCCCTTTGGCCACTTCTGCATAGTTTTGGATAAAGTGACACAAGAAATTCACTTTCCCCTGAAGACTCTGAATTTGATGCAATGAGGATGAGGATGGGAGATTAACAATAGCCTCGACCTGGAGGGGTTCAAGGTGAATTCCGTATTTAGAGACAATGAATCCCAAAAGACAACTAGAGTCAACAGAGAAGATGCACTTGTGAGGATTAAGCCTAATGTTGTAACGTCTGCAGCGGAGAAAAATCTGGCAGAGATGTTCGGGATGGTCTTCGTGCCGAGCTGAATGAGCCGACAAGTCATCCAAATATGGCTAAACAATGTGATGTATGTCATGAAAGGCATAGGAAATTTCATGCTGGAAGGTGGCTCTAGCATTTTTCAAGCCGAACGGGAGCTTCTTATAGGAAAATGTGCCCCATGGACAGATGAAGGTGGTCTTATGTTGATCATAGGGTAAAATATTAATTTGATTATAACCCGAGAAGCCATCCATAAGGGAATAGATCTCACTCCCCACACAATCATCGATGATCTGATCTATAAAGGGGGTGAGATAGTTGTCCTTAGGACAAGCACGATTGATGTCTCTATAGTCAGCACAGACTCGAATCGTGCCCTGCTTCTTATCTACAGGGACAATATTGGAAACCCATTCTGTGAGGGGGATTGGATATATGAAGCATGCGTTAAGAAGTTTCTCAACTTCTGCTTTTATCGTAGCAGCTTTTCGAGGATGCACTTGGCACAGACGCTGATGCATGGGCTTCGCACCCGGATAGGTGGGAATTTCATGCACGACTATATTGGGATCTATCCCAGGCATTTCTTCATAAGACCATGTGAAAACATCTCAAAATTCGTAGAAAAGGCTAGTGTATACTTGAAACTCTTTGGGGGAACAAGTAACTCCCATGTGAATGTTCTTGACAACCCTTGGTTTAACGGAGATGTCAATAGGCATTGTTTGGGTGATGTTACTCAGATTTCCTTCTGAAAGAACCTCATGAGTCAATATTGGTATTTGGAGAGGTGGAGAGGGAACCTGAGATGCAAAGCACTCAAGACAATTAGACATTTCCCCTAGGCCAGGCATGAAAAAGGAACGATGATGTCCATCGCTCCACGGTAGATCTTTGAGAGAAATAGTCTCAATGATATCTTCGTTGGAAGAAAATATTTCTCTCAAAGGATCAGGTGAATCTGCATCACCGAGCCAAGGGGATTGAGAAAAAACATCTAGAGCCATGCTCAAAGGAGCATTTTCAGCAGGAGGAGGATTTGATGCAGCAACGATCTCACAATAATTAATTTCAAGTGGGATCAAAGGCATCGATTCTCCAAAATAGGTCACCTGTTCAGGAGAAGGGATGATCCACGGGTCATCCAACCTATAGATCATGTTAAATTGAACGGTGTTCAGTGGTGGCATGGGAAAAATACCCATGAGAACGGGGTCCTTGAAAAGACCAGGTCCTACACTGTCGGGGGGATTAGGAATTTGATCCACGTATGGCACGTTGTTCTCGGAGGATGAGGTAAAGAAAGAAAACTTATCGACAGTAATAATCTTGCCCTCATGAGGAAATTTCAAAAGCCAAAAGAGGGTGGATGGAATGCATAGCATGGCGTGGGTCTAGTTGTGACCAAGTAGAAGATTGTAGTTGAGTTTGGCATCAACCACTTATACTTCAACGTTGATTGTCTTACCTTGTAACGTGATCGGTAAACTTGCGAGAACACCCAAGGGTTTTGATTCCCTACCATCGAATGCCTCAAGGGAATTGGGAGATGAAGTGAGGGCTGGAGAGCCAATGGCCTTCCAGCAAGCAGATGATATAATGCAGGTAGAGGCACCTTCGTCCACAACGGCTCTGTGAATTTTGAGGTCGTTGATATCGAATTGTATAACAAGGGCGATTTGATGTGGAATTCGGGGGACAAAATTCTCTAGGTCAAAGGTGAGAAGACTAGAATCGGCAAGATCAATTCCACTGATTGCAGATAATAGAGCTTTCCGTTGTGATGGGAAACTTTGAAGCACTTCCAATGCAGACATTGTGGAAGGCGCCTGTGCCAAATCCTCAACAATGCTGTAATGCTGAGCAGCATGGGCGTTTGGATTATAGGAATATTTTCTAAGAACACCTTTGGAAGGTGGCCGTATAATGGGTTCAGCGATGGGCTTCTCAATTTATTAAGTTCCAGAGGTAGGTGGGGGAGGTGGGCCATCAATTACTTCCTTCCCAACTGCCTGGCATGATTTGGCATAATCCTTCGAACGAGTGGCAATCGAAACAGGTGCAACACCATTCATCATGAAAACTTGGGACCCAAATGGTTCAGATGGTGAACGCTGCTCGACCATCTAGGTTTGCTGAGATGGAAAAGGTTCCTTAAGAACTACCGAAGTTCCCTTAGAGCCTTTAAGAAGTTGACTAACCTCGGATCGTCGGGGACAATCTTTGTTGTAGTGGTCTCGATCACAAATTAGGCAAGGGTACTTCGGTTTTCGTTGCGAACCATCATCAGCACGTGGTTTAGAGGATTCTGGTTTCGGGGCATCAGATTTGGAGTTGCATTTTCCCTTCTTCTTCCCTTTAGAAGTCTTATCCACAGGATTGGCCTGAACGTCATTAACCTCCACAGTCTTAATAGAATCTGGAGTGGCGGGAGGAGCAGAATTATTGGAAGAATTCAACTTTTGCTTCCCATTTGAATACTTACGATAATTCTGAGAGATGGAACATGGAACCAATAACACCGTCAACTGATGGGGTAGGTGGTGCTTTAGAGGTCCCTCGCTGCGGGGCATCAGTCAAGATATCATATAACGTGTCGGACTGAGAGTACACCAAATCGAGGTACTGGGCATGAGCGATGGCTTGTTCCTCGGTTACACATGCCCCCATAGCAATGTCCTGTGCAATCTTGTTGAAAAAGGTGGTAGTGAACCAGTGAGTTAGAATCTTATCAGGAATATCGAACTTGATCAGTCAACGATGACGTCTCCATTCATGAATATGATCTGAAATATGAGTGGCTTTGTCCTATTTCAGAGATGTCAAGAGATGTGTCACGGCTTCATAACGAACCGGTAACTGGAAATGTGTCAAGAAAGCCATAGCTAAAGTATTGAATTCATGAAAAATACCATGGGGTAATTCTATGTACCATTTAGCAGCAGTGCCGGTAAGAGTGCACTGGAAAAGACGTAGACGGATTGAGTCGTCCACCCAAGATTTCAAAGAACACCACAAATGGCACATCATGACATGTGCTTGGGGGTCTTCTCTAGCTTTACCCTCAAACTTAGGACAGTCACCAGGCACCTTCATTGGAACTGGAGGCCAATATGGATTATGAAGAATCAGATCATTGGTCAATTTAGATACATCCGGTAATTCCAACATGGCAAGGAAAGGTAACTGAGGATTAAAAGGCATGCCAGGTCCCCAACAAGGACCTGTACCCGTACTCCAACCTGGCTGAGCATAACTCTGCCCCCATTGGTTTTTTCCTGGAGGATTCTGACCATAGGGGGTATAAGCCATGTGATTGGGTTGATACAGTTGCTGATAACCAGGGTATGGGGGTTGATAACTAGGGTACTAACCCTGATTATATGTAGGCCCCATTTGAGCAGTGTATGGATTTGACTACAGAGTATAAGTATAGCCTAGCTGTTGAAGGTAATAACCAGAACCTTAGAGCGGGTTGTAAACTGGTCGAGACTAACCTTGAAGGTAATAGATGCCTTGGGGTCGAGTGGGCTTCTGGTAAGTGGGACCCTACTGAGCTTGATAAGTTGGGTGCATAGGTGGGTTCGGCTATGGTATAGAATAGATCGGCTGTTGAGCAGGGTTAACTAGTTGTGCAGGTTGTCCTGGTTGAACAGGTTGACCTAGCTATACAGGCTGCCCTGGTTGAATAGGTTGGCATGGGTGAATAGGTTTTCCAGGTTGAACAGGTTGACCTGGCTGATGAAGGACACCAGGCTGCCCTGGCAGAGCAGGTTGGCCTGATGACGGGAGAGGGCCAGGTTGTGCATGATAATTAGGTTGACCTATGGATTCGTCAGTTTTTTGAGGAGGTAAATCCCCTCTGTAGACAAAGGCGATCCCTACTAGCCCAGATCAGGTTTAGCAACAATCAAGTCACGCAGTGACGCAGGTTCCTAGTTACAAAACAAAAAAAATCATAACGAATTGCCTACCTCAAATCCTACGTAGCGGTCATTGTAGAAAGGATGACACTTCTCGTCCCTCGCTTGCCAGATCACGATCCTTCTGCTTGACACGTTCGAACACCTGCACACATGCAAGGAAACAACAACATACAACGTAAAATCTAAAGTGTGTAACCATACATCAGTCAAAGAGGATATAATTCATTGTATAAAGAAATATACACATGAATGGAACTATAATAAAATTCACTTATCATTAAAATAACAAAGGAAAGATACAACCCAAAGCTCTGACACTTGATCTTCCTTTGGCGGGGCTGACAGCGGAGCACATCTCAACAAATCCTGTCGAAAATGGGACGAAGCTCTCTCTCTTCGGCTTGGCTCTCAAAAGTTGTCTGGCTATAGTTTCCTTCCTGTAAGTTCAGCTAGGTTGCTAAGGGAGAAGGAAAGATTTTATAGATGAAGGAAGGGGAGTTGGGATCCCTATAATCATGGGATTGGCCCTATCTATAAGGAAGCTTCCATGATAGGTGGAAAACCACTTCCCATACATGGAGATTCGGAGCCAAACCACCCAACTCCTTTTAGTGACTCATTTAGGAGTTTGTTGGAATCAAAATTCTGCCATTTATTTTTTAAAAACATCCCTTATTAAGCTTGCCACGAGTGAGACATAGGGACATAGTTCTAGTTGGCACGCCCTCTATGGTGGATTTCCCCCATTGGCGCGAGGGCTGAACTGGCTAGTCGTGCCAAGGAAAAAAGATTTGTTTTTAGGGTTTTTCAGAGGAAACTTTCTTCAGAGGAATGTTTGTCCTTATGCAAGGGAATTCCATGAAAGTGGTTTCAGGTCATATCACTGCTCACAGGTCACGGGAAAAGCCCTCCAATGTGCGGGACGGGGGATTGTAGGGATGGTGACAAAATGCTGTGTAGCACCTCCATCCCATATTTACTTCGATTTTCAAAGCTAATTTCTCAATGAGAGGATATTATTTCATTTTCCATGTTTTCTCCTCTTCTACATTATTAAATACCTTCCTCTTTCCTTTATCTTGCACCAGACCACTGCCTGCTATTGCTGCTTCTTCCAGAATTGTTGTCCTTTGCGAAAAAACTTGAGAAGTCCCAGCCATGCTGATCATTTCATGATGTCAGAAGGATTTATAATAGTTGTTACATATTTCCTCCTTGAGTCACCTAATTATCCCACTGAAAAAGTTGTTGTACACTCTCGCACAGTGGTCTTTTCAAATTCCCCTCGGATCATACAGATTTTAATTCTTTGCGACGAACTTGAATTAGACTATGGCTTTCCCTTAGGCATCTCAAAGCTTTGATATTCTTAATATAATATAGTACGCCATGCAAAGGAAGAGTTTTCCATGGTTCCTTCTTCATCCTGTACAGTTTTGTTTACAACCTTGTGGAGATATGATAAGATACCTCTTGTATGAAAATTTTTTTTGGTGGCATATCCTGGAAAAATATGCGGAGGCTTCTGCCCAATGAATAATTTGATCAATGTGTCATGCGGTAATGAAAACAAATATACAATCTCTGATATCACCTCCATAGCTTCCTGTGACATGCAAGGTGGGTCCTCCTGAAATATGAGCCTGTAAAGTGGGATGATGAAGTGATTAATAAGCTTCTCCATGACTCTGTGATGACTACAATCTAAAAGTAGCTTGTAATAAATATGTACAAAATTTTCTCTTACTGTCCATGTCTATTTCATGCCAGGAAACTAATTCTATGCACATATTTTATCGAGTAAGTATCCATACATGTATAAGCATGCTTGAACTCCCTTGGGTGGATGTGTCACATGGACTCTCAGTTGATATTCCAACATATCTGACCAGTTGAATGAATTCTCCTCATTCACCACCTGGTTCAATAATATATCCCACCCCTCAAAAAAGGTCTTTTTGTTTGGTTGGACATATATTCTGCAAGCTAGTATGACCAAATGCTGATAGGCTTTTCTAACTTCTTTCATCTTGTACATGTGGGTGAGTGTATGTCTAAACGTCATTGGATCCTTCACCTAGATCTTGATGATATATATTATGTTTATGTATATGTGAGTGGAATAGAATAGTGATTCCATGTTCTTCACTAGCCCATGAAGATGATACATCAGCTGAAAATCTACTACCAGGAATGTAGCAAACTTTTACCCGCTAGTGTTACTCAATGTCATAGTTTTTACAACAATGCTTGAGGCAACCCAGTTGATCACATCTACACATGGGAAGGTTGGATACCTGCATGAAACCTTGTAAAGCCTTGACTGCATGATACTGAGAGTCCTTTGTCAACTCATCTTTGGTCTGCTACCATGTAAGTTTTGATCCCTTCTCTACAAACAACTGAGTGTCCGCATAAAATGGAAAGTTAACTGGAAATTTATCAACTGCTTCCCCAATACTGCTTTCAATGGTTTCCCATGAAGCAACTCTCTAAGGTTCCATTGTGAAAGCTACTACTGGAGATATGCTCAACAAATGTTGTACCTGTGGGACATAAAAGACAATAACAAAAAGAAAATATCAGTTATAAGAAAAACTACTTTCAAGACATGTTCATGCAGAACAATGAGAAACTGACTGGAAAAATTGTGTAATTATTGTTTGGAATAGGGTCCGACTGGCTAAGGAAACTATGCATTGTGCAATCCCAATATCCAAGTTTGAAGCTTGAGGCTTGAGACTTTGCAATGCATAGTTCATCCTCGGTAGTGAGCCAGAAGAGATTGCACATTGCATAGTCTCATTCGCTAAGGATGTAGTCTGAGGCCCATCCTGTACTGCACATTGCACAGTTCCAAATGGAAATATATGAGCTTGGGCTTAAATTTTGCGCAATTCCCAGCTGGGAAAAGTTAATTATGGCCAAGGGAAAGGAAAATATACCCAAGAAAAGTGTGAAAAATGAGCAGATATGAGAGATAGTGATGGCTTGAGAGTAGGTATGAATAATTTTGATTGAAACAAGAAAAATTGAGTGCAAAATATGAACAAACGAGAAGTGAACAAGCTCGGTGAGGAGATTCACCGCAACGACGACCATTGGTGGAAAATGAAGAAACCGATGTGAAACTTGTGAAAGGAAAACGATAACGTGAAACAACACTTCTATAGGCTAAATTAAGTTAAAATTTCAGTATTCAGGCAAAGAAATAAGAAAAAAAATCATATAAGCCAAACTAAAAAGTGATAGAAAAAGAGAATGAAGGCGATAAATGCAAAACTCACCCAAAAAAGAGATGAAAATCATATCGAAGTTTCCTTGATCTCCTTAGGAAAGCTAGAGCTTCAAGATCAAGTGTGAGAATGAGCTCTAGGGTTGTCGATTATAATTTTATAAATTAGGGTTTATGACAGGCATGCCATAAAGCAAGGGAAAAGTGACACATGGTGACAGTTTCCAAAAATAGTAAGTGTGCTTCCTTCGAATTACTAAAAATATATCCCTAAATTTTAGGGATCATTTTTTCTTTTTATATTTTCTTATTTTTAGGGAAAAAACTACCATTCACATCACTATGAAGGATTGCATAATTCTTGAGAACCGGTAGTTCCTCACTCATGCACTGCACAATTTTTGAGCTCAATGAGGGATTGTGTAGTTTCTGGGCTTAGTGTTGGCTTGCTTGTAATGACTATGTAGTTTCCGAGCTCAAGGCTAATTGCCAGTCATGACTGTGCAATTCGGAATATCAAGGTCAAGTTTGGCTCCATGAATTATGTAGTTTCTGGAGGCAAGCCTAGAATTGTTGCACAACGCTTAGACAAGAGGTTAGCTTATGACTTAGAATATTTTCTAAGTGAAGAGAAGTGAACATAAGCATAACTAAAAGACAAACATCATTCAAATCATGAATACCTGATAGCACTAGAAGGTAAGCTCCTATGAAAAGAAGTTTAGGCTCCAAAATCTAGGAAATGGAAAAAATTTGGAGGGTAGTTGTAGCCACTACAACACCACTATAACCATGCAATTTGTAGAGGGAGGCTCACTCGAATGGAGGATTGCACAATTTGTTGATGTAAGCAGAAAAATGTTAAGTCACATTGTTAGGAAGGTTCTAATTTCCCTGTGAAGAAAAGGGAGCCTATGTATTGTGTATTTTTTCATTGTAAGGGAATGGATAAGGTCCTTGTTTTCAATTAGAAGTGGTCCATGCACTATATAAGGAAAATTTGATTAAGACTCAGTGCAGTGAGTTAGTACAAGAAACAAGGGTTAGTAACTATGCTTTGAAGGTTCTCAATGTGCAATGATAGGAGTTGACTTGAGAAAATATTTTTCCATGAGGTAAAGGTATGATCAATGAGGATCATGAATAGGCAGTGCTCATCAACTGGGGGTGGGTTAATTCCTTCATAGATTGCACTAGATAGGAGGAATAAGAAGAGCTCTAGAATGGCCATGTGTGGGACCAGTAGAGTAATAGAAAGAAAAACACCCAAATGAGACTCAAACATATATCACACACATGAATTCCATTAATATAATCTATGCGAATGCATAGGACTCACGACAACAATAAAACATTGAAATGGTAGCAAATAGACACTTATTTCCACATGCGACAATTGAAATGTAGCACTGTGACACTTAGAATAGAAGTCGCAACAAATGTGTCGACTATGACCAGCAAGTGCACGAAGTTGTAGGAATGTGTCTAGTGCATATTCTAATGATATATGAACATCTGATGTGGAAGAGTGCACGAGAGCTAGCTTTATTGATTCTTAAAGGTGCACCACATACATGAGTGAAAATAGTTAAAAGTGACACTTGTGACACTAAGAAAAAGTGAAAACAACCCTTGCAAAAGCTAAAAAAAGTGAATGTGAAAAATGTCAAAGTGAAGATAAACTAAAAATAATACTTGTTAAATAAAAATCAAGAAAAAAAAGACAATCACAAAAGTGAAAGAGACATGTGTGAAAAAAAAGGTGCGTAAAAGAAACAATTGAGAAAACTCACTAGAATAGTAATACAATTGCAACCAAAGTGAGAGGGATTATCAAATGATATTTCACATTGGCTGTCATCATAGGTTTCACATTGCATTGTACTGAACATTATGCAAGAATTGTTCCTAGAGATTTCACAAGCCTTACTTTCAGGAGTTGCATAATGCCTATCTAAGCTTGCATACAAAGAAGTGGATTTATGAATTCATCAAGGACCGAGCATGTATGAGGAAGTGAATTTGACACTTTGAATATAATAAGAAGATTTAACTACATATAAAAACATCAACCAACCATGAAGTTACCATGATTCACATGGAACGATAGATCGTAAGATCCTCAATAGGCTCAAAATTTTAGGTGTAGGCAAAATTTTGGAAGGTGTTGTTGCAACATCAACATGTTAGGTTAAGATTTAAAGCTTAAGGTTTGGTTATGTTAAGGTTATTTTATGTTTGTTTAAGTTAAGGTTAAGAGTAGGTTAAGGTTAGGTTAGGTTAAGGATAAGGTTAAGGTTAAGGTTAATGTTACTTTAAGGTACAAGTTAGGCTAAGGTTAAGGTTAAGGTTAATGATAAGGCTTAGGTTTAGGTTAAGGTTAAGGTTAAGGATAGGGTTAGGTTAGGATTAGGTTAAGGTTAAGTTAATTTTAGGTTGAAGTTAATGTTTATGCTAATGTTAACATTAATTTTAGGTTAGGTTAAGGTTAAGGTTAAGTTTAGGTTAGTTTAAGTTAAGATTAAGGTTAAGTTTAAATTTAAGGTTAAGGTTAAGGTTAGGTTAGGTTAAGGTTAATGTTAATGTTAAGGTTTAGGTTAAGGTTAGGGTTAGGTAAGGTCACAGTTTAAGGTTAGGGTAACGTTAAGATTAAGGTTGAGGTTAATGTTAGGTGAGGTTAAGGCTAATATTAAATTAAGGTTTATGTTAAGGTTTATGTTAGATTAAGGTTAAGGTTAATATTAGGGTTAAACTTAAGGTTAGTTTAGGATTGGTCATGGTTAAGGTTAGGCTAGGTGTAGCATCCTATTTTTCCTAGTACAAATTTGTTACCCCTATTGAGGGTGATTTTTTGATGGATTATATATGACAAACTTATATTTTATGGAATTGGATCGATCACTTGATTGGGAACCTTGTTATATATATTACATACATAATTATTTTTCCTCTTATATGTTTCTATGTGATTGATTATGTGTATCATGTCTACGTTGATTTATGTCTCATTTTCTTTTATATCTAGCGTATGACATATGATTATCACATATGAATGGAAGCTACTATGTGGAGTAGCTAACTGAACATACTATTGTCGATGATTTAGGATGCATATCATTATACATTCTTGACCTTGTATTTAGTACGATTTGGCAGGGAAATTAGTTACTTCCGAGAACGATGCTCAGATGACTATGGAGGTCATGTATAAATTTGGGTAAAATGTGAGTGAATTAAATTCATTATGAATTTTGTTGATTATTTTAAATGTGAAGGTCTGGGGAAACAAGGCCTTGACAACATATCACCAGATTCATATTAGAAAGATTAGGGTGTGGAGTCCTAACTTTTGAAATATCAAGGCATGGATTCTTGGATCTTTTGAATAGATTAAGGTGTGGAGTATTGATTCTACTAGGACATAGAGTCTTAATTACAGGGAAAGGGCACAAAGTTATAACAATTCAAAAGAGGTGCACAATAGGGGCGTGGAATCTCTATTCTATGATTGAAAATCAACACTTAAGGGATTACATAAACCAAGTGAATTAATCTAAGTTAAACTTTAAGTTGAATTAAATCCAATTGACCCACTTTAGAGGACTATTCAAAATAAATAATATTTTAATGTAAAATATTAGTTTTCTACTTTTGAAAAATAAATAATAATAAAAATACTTAAGTAGACACATGGGAGGTGAATATTACATAATTTATGTACCTAAATAAAATAAAATAAAAGGGGAAAATTTTGAGAGGTGTCACCTTAGGGGGATGGTGAATAATAAAAAAAATTATAAATAAAAATTTGGTTAATTTTTGCATGAAGGGGGTGAGGTGTCACTTCACTCCATGCTTAAAAATATGGAAGGGTTTTTCCCCATGGGCGGAGACCAAAAAGAGTAGGTAAATTATGCCAAAATGACTACCTAATTCCTTAATTAAAATCCCAATAATTTATCATGGTTTATTTAGACTAAGTTGTGTGAGAGGATATGATATCTTCCTTAGTATGCCTGAAATTTCTCACTATTACTGAAGTTGGTACTGTTTGTGAGCTCATAGAGCTCGGGGGTTCCAAGGAAAAAGGTTTCATTTGGATATGGTTGGGTGGTAAAATGAGCTTAGGGGTTCCAAGGAAAAATGTTTCCTTTGGAGATGGTTGGGTAGTAAATCTATATGGGAATTAGAAAGGGGAACTGCTGAACAACGTAGAATGACTGAGTATTAGGTAAAATTTCTAGTTTTTTATACTTTTCTTTAATTAACCTTTGTTGGATGAATATGTAGATAATTTACCTTTAAAATAATTCTTGTTGTTCTAAAATATATGACATAACCAATGTTTTACCATTTATTTCTTTTGGTTATACATATGCTGAAATTATAGAACTACAAGAATATGTTTTTTTTTAATTAATGGGTGAATAACGGCTCCAATTAGTAATTATCCATTTAAATGGGTTGTGAGCAGACAACATGGTAGTGTTAATTGTAGTCTCTATATCCTCTATCCATTATAAATTTATTATTATTATTTTCAATTTGTGAGCTCTACTTTATTGTACATTTCTCTTTATGAAAGCATATGTTGAAGAAGAGTTACTATTCTGTTAATTTTTGTTAGGGAAGAAAGAATGAGTATTACAATTTAAGCTTGTAATTCACCTGAGTGAAAAAAAAAAAACCATGCCATGTAAAATATACATGGAAGAGATTGTATTCATGTTTCTATTCTTTGAAATTGTAATCTCTATATCTTATATTCATTATAAGAAAACTGTTATTATTTTCAGTTTGTTGAGCTCTACTTTATTGTACATTTATCTTTATGAAAGCATATGTTTAATAAGAGTTACTATTATTTTAATTCTTGCTGGGGAAGAAAAAATACAAGTATTACAATTTAAGCTTGTAATTCATTTGACCGAAAAAAAAACAAAACATGTCATGTAATCTATAATTGGAAGATATTATGTTCATATTCCTATTCTATGACATCCTCCTTCACTTGGTTGGTTTCCTTTAAGGTTATATATTTATCTTTTGTCTAATAATAGTTTTCTGCAAAATTCTTGCTTCAGAGTTAGCAATAATTGTTTTGAAGGGATCCAACACACTGTTCTTTCTTTGTGTTTTCCTAGAAATATAACACTTATTCGTTTTGCAAAAAAGAAAGTATTATTTGAAATATAAAGCTTATTAATTTTACAGAAAAAAGAAAAAAATATATCTTTGCTTAATTTTTTGTTAACTAATGTCAATCTGCTAATTTAGAGCCTCTTATCATTAAATGCAAAGGTGGATATTGTCTTTAGCTTGGTGGGTGTATATATTTGTATGTCACATTTACTTTGGTTAATGCGTGAGATAAATTAGTGTAGTAATATTTTTTAACTCTTACTATATAAAACCTTACGAGATAAATTAATGTGTAACTTTTATTATATATACATTCTTGGAAAATATGAGTTTATGATTCCTCCTTTGCAATATGCAGTTTGAAGTTTTCATTATTGCCAAAATTATTGGTCTCTAATAGTTTCTAAAATAGGTTAAACTTGGTAATATTTTATAATGTTGGTAATATTTTATAACCTTGGTAATATTTATATGCATTATTGGAAAATGAGATTTTATGATTTATCCATTTGCATTATGTAGTCTAAAGTTTTTATTTTTGTAAAAATATTAGTCTCGAATAATTTTTGAAAGAAGATACTATTAAATGTTTTATACATTGGGATATTTGGTCATTTTACCAATAGTTTATTTTGGAATGAGTTTAAATAATTTATTAGTATTTTAATTTTTCACTCTACATAACACCAAATATTAGTACGTGAACTTGCACAAGGAGTAATTTTGTTTGGACAATGTGAAAGAACAATATGTTTCCCTTGAAAATGATACTTTGAGTCTTTCTTTAGGTTGGAAAGATATACTTTGATTTTGTTTCATGTAATATGAAATGGTAATAATAAGAATATTTAGTTAAAATAGTATTGATTTTGGTAATTATGGCCAATAATTTATGGACACCATACGCTGCTATTGTTGGCTCGAGGGGTCCTAACCCAGGTTCAGAGATTAAGGTTTGCCAACAAACCCATATACTACTGGCCCTTTCAGCAGTGGCCTACTTGCGCAGGTCAAAGTCTCACCCGAAGCAATATGGTTAGGTGCTAGAACCATGTTTATGCACCCTAAGAGAGGATAGGTAACCAAGCAGAGCTGCGTCCAACTTTATAATGACCAGATCTCATTTCCCAGCACCAGATCTATAGATCTCCTTCGCATCCACGTGCGTAAGGTCAATTATACTTACTGTACTTAACAAATGATACACTCCTAAAATAGCAGTGCATCATTACAGTTATTCTTTGCATGAAGCATAACATAACAGACCTAGATCAAAGGTTTACATAGCAGAACACTTAACAAAATTACGTTCGCAACTTAACACAGAATACGCATAACATAAAAGATTCGCATCAACAGTACAAATATATTCAGTTACTCAACAACGTTTCTCATTCATTAATCCTTCAGATCCTTATTACAATACCCAAACCCGACCTACACACAAAGTAGCAAGGTCTGCACACAGTAGGACTAGGGATATCCATGCACACAGCCAGCAGGAGTCCTTTCCCCAAAAACCCAAACAGATCTACTAAGCCACAATTCGCATCAAGATCTCATCATATTCTACTTTAAAATTCAAAATGTCCTTCTATTTATAATCATCTAGCCTAATCCTTCATGTGGTCCACAAACCATGGTTTGCAGACTCAAGATCTACCCTTTGACCCGTTACAATGCTTTTGGTCTTTGTCCCACCCCAAAAACCCTATGCTAGATGAATTATACTAAACAATATGCAAAATTGGACCAGTTTCGCAGCTTGCAGGAGACCTTGTTCCAACAGTTCCCCAACACAATCTTGTGACTCTTCCTGAGTAACTGTGACCACAGGTCCACCAATTGTCCCTGAAGTTGCTTGATTATCCTGACTAGAGTATGTATCCCGTTCGTGCCCCAGTGCCCCATCCCTGGTGGGCCTATTCTACTTAGGACAACTATTCTGGCCATATAGTCATTTAACCATGTATGGTTTGAGTCGACTGCCATTGACATATCCTGGTAACACGTCACCGTGCAAGGTAGCTAACCTAACTGCTCCAACATTTGTGATTTCCTTAACAGTGTAGGGACCAAGCCAGTGCTATCGAAATTTCCCTGGGTGTTTCACAAAATGGCTATTGTATAAGAGGACTAGGTCACCTTCCACGAATTTCTTTTAGCGAATATGTTGATCATGCCAAGCTTTATCATGAGCCTTCTGAACCTGCTGATGAAAGTTAGCAATGAACCGATATTCTTCCAATGCCAAAAGCTACACAAGGCATTCTTCCATGATGTCAGGTTCTGCCAAATTTGTAAATGTTGCGATATGTAGACTAGGAACAATGTATTCCATTGGCATAATGACCTCTTTGCCATAGACCATCCGAAAGGGGGTCCTTCCTGTTAGCTTCTTGCAGATCGTCTAATAGGCCCAAAGAATAGAGGGGATGTGTACATCCCAATCACTGCAATCGACATTGCAGACCTTGGTCAATGCCTGCTCTAAGATTTTGTTGAAAGTTTCGACCGCCCTGTTTTCCTGTGGATGATATGGTGTAATTTTTGTGTGATGGATCTGGAATTCATCATTCAGGGCTTGTATCATTTCATTAACGAAGTGCATGCCTCTATCGCTCATCAGGATCTTTGGGCACCCAAATATGGTTAGGATTTGCTCAAAGATGAAGTGTGCAATAGTATCTGCAGTACAATCCCTTACCACTTGTGCTTCAACCCATCGAGTGACATAGTTAGTGGCAGTAATAATGTAACATGCACCCGTCTTCTTGCCTGAAGGATTTTTTGGTCCTAAAAAATCAATGGCCCACTTTTCAAAGGCCTGCAAAGTTATTTGAGGTTGCAATGGAATTTCATCTCTTCATGAGGGTCGTCCTATCCACTGGCACATATCGCACGATTTACAATAGTCGTGAGAATCATGATGTAGGGTAGGCCACCATAACCCAGCTCTCAAGATATTTTTTGTCGTTGCCTTTCCTGCATAGTGGCCTCCTGCGATGCCTTTGTGTGCCTCTGCCAAGACGGCATGCCGTTCATGTTCCAGGATGTACCTACGCAGCACTTCATCAGCTCCTAGTTTGTATAATTGGCTTGCGATGATATTAAAGTTCGTTGTTTGAGTAACCAACTCCTTCTTCTGTTGTATCGAATATTCTGCTAGGGCCATGCCTATAGTCAGGAACTGAATGATATCAACGAAGTGTGCGTCAACGACCTTAATGGCGAACAGCTCCGCATCCGGTAATCCTTCCTCCAATTTAGTAGGTTCTTCACCCATTGTAATGCGGGACAGATGATCCAAACCCACATTCAGCCTCCTTGGCTTGACTGTGATTTAAAAATCATATTCCTAAAATAGCAACAACCATCTCAAAATATTCCCCCCCAACACAGGCTTGTTTACAAGGTATTTTAAAGCCGAATGATCGGAAAACATCTTAAAGTGTCCCCCCAATAGATAGTGTCGATATTTCTATAATGCGTATACCATAGCTAGTCCCTCTCGTTCGGTGGTGGAGTAGTTGTGCTCTGCGCCAGAGAGTTTTTTACTAGCAAAGGCAACTAGGTGATCAATATCTCTCTCCGCGAGCTAAGTGAGGACAACACCCAAGGTGATTCTTGATGCATCCACATGTATATGAAATTCCTTTGACCAATCAGGAAATATTAGTATGGGTGCAGAGACCATCTTCTCTTTGAGTAGCTCAAAAATCTTCTGACATTCATCATTCCAAAAAAAGGAAACATCCTTTTTAAGAAATTTTTCCATGGGCGATGTGATCAGTGCGTACCCGTGAATGAACTTTCTGTAGTAGCCTGTGTGTTCGAGAATCGAATGCAGTTGTTTCTCTGTTGTTGGGACCACTAGGTTTATAATCACTGTGACCTTCACAGGATCAACCATCAGCCCTTTTCGGCATACTATGTGTCCAAGAAATATTCCAAAAGGCACACAAAAGATATAATTCTTGATATTCAAGGAAATCTAGTGCTTTCGACAGGCATCTAACATCATGCGCAGGTTGGAGACATGCTCCTTTACCAAGCCGTATACAATCCAGTCATCGAAATAAACTTCCAGAAACTTATGGATGAACTCTTTGAATATGGAAACTACTACTCTTGAGAAGATAGAAGGTGCATTCTTAAGACCAAAGGGCATGACCGTATACTGAAAGGATCCCCATTCTATTGTGAACGTAGTCTTTTTGCAATCTTCAAGTGTGATTTGGATCTAGTGGTACCCTGAGAACCCATCGGTGAAGGAATATGCTTCTTGTTCGCCCACGCTATCAAGAATTTCGTCTGAGAAAGGTATAGGGAAGGGGTCATGTACATAGGTGTCGTTTAACTTGTGTAGGTCCACGCAGATTCATATCTCCCCTTTGTTTTCTTCTCCTGGATGACCATCGGACTTACCCAATCCAACTATTCAACTGCTTCAATGATACCGGAAAAAAGCATTTTTTCCAGTTCTTCTTTGACCTTTTTCTTATATTTAGGGTTCAGCCAGTAAGTTCGCTGCTTTACGGAACGCGCCTCTGGTTTCAGAGTGATGTGCATAATGCCTAGGTCCCTTGTGATTCCTTTGAGATTAGAAAACTGTGTTGGGAATAAGTCCTGATATTCCGTAAGTAGTTCTGCAATTTTTCCTACAGTTCCTTCGTCCCAATAGTCCCCAATTTTGGCAAAATTAGGATGTTCTTTCTTCCCGATATTAATTTCGCGTAGCTTGAGAAGTTGAGTAACATCAATATTCAGCAGCAGGGGTCCAGTAACTGTACGTTCTCCCTTGGATTCTGGGATAGAGACGTTCCAAGGATTATCTTCCTCTTCTTCTATCGCCAAGCTCTGGCAATCAACTATGTCTTTCATCTGCGCTTTCCATGTCAGGACTTCTGGTGCAATGTGATGGCACGAGTCATTAAATACAAAAGCATCGATGTCCTGCAAATCTTTGTTGAGTGCCTCCATCCCCCCAATTATCCCGAACGTTCCTATAAAGTCATATTTTAGTGTTTCCCAATGGCGGGTGCGCTAATATAGCTCTGCATATAAATACCATGCGACGGGGATAGGCCCTAAGGCATGAATAAACAGATGAACCCACTCTACTGTAGTCCGGTCGGACCATTTTTCCATCCAGGTGAGAATATGCTTGCGAGGATCTCATGTTACGAGGAACATCTTGGTGTTTACTTCAGCCAAGTGTGCGAGGATCATCATATCCTGACATTCCTCCCAATCCTGGAATACTTCCTTGTGGGTGTCCCACCATCACACAGGTGTTCTGCGAATAGCAAGATTAAGGCCCATAGCCTTCATTCCCTCAGAACCATAGCTTCCAGTGTCCTCAGGAACTCCTTGATGCTACCAGAATCATCAAAATGGGGTATATCTCTTACCTTTGAGGAAATGCAGCAGAAGTCCCTTATGACTCAAAGACATCATAGCACCGAGACATCATGCAAATGGTTTTTCCAATTCTCCATCTCCTCATTAGAGTCAGAGAAGCATTCACTGTCTACCTCCCAACAGAGTACCCCATCCGTTGTGGGATTGATCCAATCTTCGTTCTGCGCGGTCAATTTGGAAATGTGATCCACCTCTTCTTCACTGCGTACTGGCTCTATTTAGCACTCACCTTCCATAGGATCTAATGGTAATATCACCCTTGTTCCATTATTTTCAAACACCATGCTTTTCTTTTTAAGGTTGATGATACCACCCATATCTATGGCCCAGTCCAGTCCTAAGAGAACAGGGTATGGATCTGCATCTTCTACAATCTGAATTACCTCAAATTCAGCCTAGACCTTGACCCCAACGATATCTACCATGATTTTTGATAGTCTCCCTAGAGATATAATCTTCTGCTAGTTGGCCATACACAGCTGGGTATTGGACCACTCCAATTTGGGTTCTCCCATTTTCTGCCAAGTTTGCTTAGGTAGCACGTTTTCATCTGACCCCAAGTCTAAGACAACCTGATCCATTTCATAGTTACCGATTTGGGTAGTTAATCTCATCTCCCTACCGGTGCGTTTCCTATATCCGCCTAGCTTGTTTACGTCTTGGACTTCTGGAGATAGGTGGGACTACACTACGTAGCTATCTATCAATGCCTGAAGGTTTTATTCGATTCGTTGGTTGCGTAATAGCTTCATACACACCTGTAGGAATGGTCTCATCTCGTCACCCATCTTGAGGTGCACAGGAGTCTACACAATAGCTTCCCCTGTCTTAGCAAGGTCCTAGTGGACTGCAACAAATGTTTCTTGTCCCATTTTTCAGTCTAACCCTTCTTGGTTGATAGGTGCCTGTCGAATTAGAGGACCCCTCGCAGCCTCCTTCTTAGGTCCCCTGGTAGCCATCCCACTGCGTGTTACAACATTCAATCTCAGATTTCTGTCCTGTATTTCAACCTTAATTCTTTGTACATTCTACGTCGGTGTTGGTTACTTTTCTTGCATTTTTTCTATCAAGACTGGACAATCTTCAATCGCATGGTCCAGCTGTCTGCAATATCGGCAGAATTGCCTTGTAGGATTTGGGAATTCCCTTGCAAAGTTTCCTACTTCCCTGCAGTTATAAAAGATTAGCTGTCCACGTCCTCGACCTACGCTTCCTCCCTGACCTCCCCTGACCCTATCTGGGGAGCCACCAAAGCTTGCAGGAGATCTGGGTGTCGCAAGGTCTGATTGCACCCTATACAAGTTTCCTCGATCTGTCATCAGATCATAAGTATGACAATTCTGCTCATCATGTCCTACTGACCGAAAGAATCTGCACCATTTTTGCTTCAGTTCTGAGACGTACACACCTAGCCGGGGGAAATGGTTCATATCATGCAGCCTTGCTACACGGCAGTCATCGCACCACAACGCAGATCTGCTTAGGCTTGGACACAATAGGTTGGTTTCTCCACTTGCTCCTGGACGTAATGGACTAGGTTCCCCTACCTGCATGTAATCTGCCAGTAGTGGGCACTAATCCTTTGTATGTCCAAATGCCCGACATCATATGCACCATAGGTCTGCACTAGTTCCTTTTCCCCATTCCTTTCGTAGGTTCTGAATCTCCATGTGCATAGCTCCGAGCTTCTCCTGAATTTTTTGTACTCCTACTGAAGTATCTTCTCTAGGCACAACTTCTAGTTTCATGGTGGCTTCCAAAGCTTTTTCCTGTTATTCTAAGGTTTGGTGGCCCATATGTACATGCAGGTGAGGTAGCAGCATAACGATGAACCATTCCATATGTTGTCTATTGTCATACTTAAATCCTCCTTCTCTTATTTCTTTCTTTAGTCTTTGATCAGCTTCCCATACAGACTCAGTTGTTCCTTGCTTGAAATCTTTCAGGTCTGCTATGATCTGAGAGTAGGACTTAGGTTTTCAGAACTGTTGTTTCAGAGCGTCCTTAATATCTTAAATGGATGTGCTTCCGTTTTGAGATATTTATCGCATATACCAGTCCAGAGCTCTCTTTTCGAAGGCCAGGGATAGTTGCACCCTTTTCACAATATCTCTTGCCACACCTTACACAATCCATACTGAGTCTGCCAAAAACCAAAATCGGTCCATGTCCTCATCTCCCACACCTTTGAAGGTAGGTAATTTCAAGTGCACTTCCATATCTTCTTATGGCGAGGTTTCGGGTGAGGTTTTGCCCTTGCGTGGTTCTGAAGGTAGTGTAGCTGGCTGGCTTTGTGCAACTGCTCCTCTCAATAGGCTATAGATAGATCTGTCCCCTTCTTGATTGGTTCGATAGTACTTACTGCTCTACATTATACTTTCGTCCAGATTGGAGATCATTCAAACGTACCTACTCTGCTTTTCTTCTTAGGATTTCAATACTTTTCTTGGTATTACCTGATCCCCTTCTCAAAATGATCCTCGTATCGGAAATGGAATCATTTTTGGCTCGCGAGGTCTTGACCCAGGTTTGGAGATTAAGGTTTTCCAACAAACCCTTATACTACTGGCCCTTTCGGTAGTGACTTGATTGCGCAGGTTAAAGTCTCAACCGAAGCAGTATGGGTGGGTGTTGGAACTAGGTTTCCGCATCCTGAGAGAGGATAGGTACGCCAAGCAGAGCTATGTCTGGCTTTTTAATGACCAGATCACATATCCCAGCACCAAATCTATAGATCTCCTTCACATCCACTTGTGCAAGGTCAATTATACTTATTGTACTTAACAAATCATACACTCCTAAAACAGTAGTTCAAAATTATAGTTATTCTTTGCATGAAACATAACAGAACAAACCCAGATCGAAGGTTTGCGCATCAGAACACTTAACATAGTTACGTTCACAGCTTAACATAGAATATTTATAACATAAAAGATTCACATCAACAGTACAAATAGATTCAGTTACTCAACAACCTTTCTCATCCAATAATCCTTCAGATCCTTCTTACAATATCCAAACCTGACCTATGCACATAGTAGGACTAGGGATATTTGTGCACACAGTCAGCAGGAGTCCTTTCCCTGAAAACCCAAACAGATCTACTAAGCCACAATTCACATCAAGATCTCATCATCTTCTACTTTACAATTCAAAATGTCTTTCTATTTATAATAATCTAGCCTAATCCTTCCTGTGGTCTACAAACCATGGTTTGCGGACTCGAGTTCTACCCTTTGACCCGTTACAATGCTTTTGGTCTTTGTCCCACCCCAAAACCCTGCACTAGACTAATTATACTAAAAAATATTAAAAAATGGACCAGTTTCGCAGCTTGCAGGAGACCCTGTTCCAATAGGTATCCTTCCTTGACAGAGATGTTATTTGAATATTAAATTGAATTTATTTTACTAAGTTTGAGATTCAATGGAATCACCTTATTTTTCATTCTTGTATGTAATTTATTAAGTATTGGAAATTGTATCGTATTATGTCAAATTTTTCCTTTTAGGATATATATAAATTCCCTTGGAATATTTTTCATGTAAAGCTATGGTATTGATGAAATATTCTCAAAGTAAATAAAGAGATTAATTTTAGTGGTTTGGGGTAAATAAGATAACTAATTATGAAGTAAGATAAACGGATTTTAAATTAGAAAGACTATTCAAGTTATAGTATAAGAGATTTAAAAAGAAAGTATTCTAGTGGGGTCAACAATATATGAGCCAAAAGAAAAGGCATATTGTTTTCCATCACGAGTAAGAATCTTTAATGTTAGTAAATACATTATAGAGAATAGGAAATGGAAATGAATCCTCATTCTGTGATCATTTAATTATTTCATAATGGTATCAAATACTTCTAAAATGGAATAATTTTATGTTTAAAATATAGGGTATTGTTGCAAAGAAAGATTCTTCAAATGAATGGATCAAATGTTAACATTTGAACTTTATGTTACATGGAATTAATTTTTTTGGAGATGATGGGTTCTTCTTCATTTTTTGAAGACTTATAATTTATGTGATGATTAATGTGTTTTTTTTTCATGTACTATGAAATTCCAAAAGCATGATACAAAGTCTACGTAAAGTAGTGTTAATATATAGAAATGATATGGATCTATTTTCAATGTTTGTATGTAACATGGATAATTTTTATGTTAAAAATAAACTTACACACACAGATATATATATATATATTTTGTAAAAAAACACATATTTTGGGTAACTTGAGTTACATACCTAGTTTGTAGTTGAGGGATATTACATATGGTATCAGAGCCTATTAAAACTATAGGACCTAGGGCTTTCCTGCTAATATTTGTAGGTAATTAATTTTATTTACTTGTTTTGATTTTCCTTCATCAAGTTAAGTAATCATGGAGAGAACATAAAGGCATCGAAGGAGGAGGGAAGTCTTACCTCCACCTTCCCAAGCTAGAGAATCTGAGCAAATATCTGTCAAGGAAGTAAGGGATATGACGTTATCCTTCGAGAAGATGACTGAAGTCTTGATTACTAGGGTTGGAGGGAATAATTCATTGCTTGGTTCTTCATCTCAAGTAGAGAGGAAGGAGGTACCATCTAATGGAAATTTTCATAGAGAGTTGGAAAAAGTTAAGCTTCCTATATTTAAGGGTACCACTAAAGGCGAGGTAGCAGAAGCTTGGTTGGAAAACATGCGCTTATATTTTGAGTTGTGGAACTATTCTAGCAACCAAAACTACAATTTGGCTATATACCAACTTAAGGAGAGTGCACTATTATGGTGAAGGAACTTATAATCTCAATTGGGATATTCCTTTTCTACCTTGACGTGGGAACAATTTGAAGAAGAATTTTGAGCAAAGTACCTTTCTGTTGAATACTTGGAGAGGAAGTTAAATGAATTTCAAGATATTAAGCAAGGAATTAAGACAATACTTGAATATGAGGCTCAATTCATGGAGTTGCTAAAATATTATACCCATCTCAATATTGAAGATCTCAAGGTAAACACGTTTTTGTATGGATTGAATCCTATTGTAAAGGAAAAGGTGCACATTTTCATGCCTACTACATTGCATGAGGGAGTGTAAAAAGCAATTACAGCTGAGGAAGAATTGTCGGGAAGCAAAAGTGGGAATAAATCCCCCAATCTATCATTACATGGGAAACCCATTAAAAGAGGAGGCCCATATATACTGAATAATACAAGTGGATCACATCATCAAGGATTTAAAAAGAATCATACTTTTAAGAACCATAGAAATAATCCAAGGCCACATCTTCAGCAAAATAGTACTCACACTCAAAAATTTGTTCAGAGTTCAGTAAAATCACCTAATAAAAGGGTAAAATTGATGAAAAATTATCCTACTAATGGGTGTTGTGCTTGTGGAGGACCTCATTATGAGCAATATTTCCCTAAAAATAAAATCAAGGAATAATTGGACCATGAGCAAGTCACTATTACAGATATGGGTGTTAGAAATACTAAGAGGGGAGTGAATCAATATTTATTTTCAATTGTTATTTTAACCAGTTATATTCTTCACAATTACAATAAGGGAAATCTATAATGATAATTTTATTACAAAACAAGAAGGATTATAATCCCTTTTCAAATGAATGAGTCCAATAAGAAGTGACGGTATCAAACTTTCAATAATCCAAGCACCAACCTATTTCCAAGAACCAATTTGGAATTTGATGAGGCTCCGACCTCTAGGGCTTTGACCCTATCTATTCCAAGGCACCAACCTTGTGTTTAGGGGCTCCCACCCCAAGGACACAAATTATTATTTGTTTAAATTCAACAATAAAATGCACCACATACTATTGTGGGATCCCAGGTCACACTAGAGTGAGGGATTCTAGTGACACATTAGTGAGAATGTGGGCAACTAATTTTTAAAAAAATTGGAAAATAAATTGTTATATTATCTCATAACAACTTGTAATAGTTAACTAAGTGTGATAGACTTAGTTAGATCAATAATTTCAAGTTGAGAGTCAAAGGATAGGCATGTAGAGTGATTCTATTAATTACAGGGTCCAATTGCATTTGTATCACTAGTGTGGTGTGAGTGCCATCAATTAACACACATTAATTGAGATAAAATCAATTTAACTAGTTCTAACTGATTGATGAGCTAATGGAAGATCAAGTGAATTAAAATAGATTTAATTCACAAGTAGTGATCTACCAAGTAACTTATGATTCACTATTATTATTTTCATGCATGTCAAATCTAATGGAGACCCAGTTGAGACAAAGGTTCAAGGCAAGTAAATTATCATTTTTTTTTTTTTAAATTGCCCAGGTGAAATTATAAAGCCATAGGAAGCCCATGATGGATTGGGAAATCAAGTAAGGCTGAATTTCCTATTTAATAGGGGTTTATTTCTCTAGGGATTGTGTGAGAAAGGCAGGTTGAGGGTAGGCAAGAAATTTGCTATTTATTGGTCCAAGGTTTCCTAGATCAGTGTGAAGCAATTGATAGAGTGTATGAGGTTATGGTGAGCACACATGAATTGTACTGTTTCATGATTCCTTGGTTGATTATACAATAAATATGGAGGGTTTTTGAGGATTTTCTTCCCCAGGAAAATCTTATGTTGTGCGATTGATTTACTTCTTTCTCTTACTTTCATGTGATCGAGCGATCACGATTTATATTATGCAAATATTGTAGAAGGATTTAGTATTTTTTTTTTAGTACATTGCATGATTGGATTGAATCCATTGGTGTAATTCCTGCATGGTATCAAAGCTGTGTTAAATATTTTCTACATGGTATCGGAGCTCCAGGAATCACAATAGTGGAGAAGAAATTGAGTTTGTGTTGAACAATATTCAAATTTGCAGATACTTTCTTTGGAGCTAGAAGAAGATCAAGATGTCTTCTAATGGCTTGGGACTCGAATATCCACTCGAGGGAAGTTCAAATTATATTTCATGGAAGGGTAGGATGGAGGTAGTGTTGGAGGAAAATGGGTTGAAGGAATTCATAAATAATGATATTCCCAAGCCCGCAACAGCACATGACCGACTTCTTGATGCATGGCAGAAGAATGTAGCAAAGGCATGGAGGATATTATTAGAAAGAGATCAAGATCATATTGTCTCAAGTCTCCATGGAAAGGAAACTTCATATGCTATATTGAAGGCCTTGACAGATCTGTTTCAAATCAATAGTGACCATAGAAAATTGGCTCTCAAGGACAAGCTTAGGAAAATCAAAATGGAGAAGGGTGATACAATCCATAAATACTTGACCAAGTTCACTCAATGTCGAGATGAGAATGGAAGTGTTGGGATTACTGTAGCTAATGATGACTTCGTGAGCCTAGAACTTGTAGGCCTTCATAAGAGCTAGCATAGTTACCAGGACTCTATGAATGGGATGGAGAAGTTACCAGATTGGGAGCGACTATGGTCAAATTTGGTACAAGAAGAGTTTCAGTGTAATAATAGGGATGGATCCTCATCCAAGACTGATGATGAGGAAAATTGTGCCTTGGCTGGTAAGGAAAATAAGGGGAAGGGGATGAAGTCATATGCCAAATATGAGACCGAAAAAGAAGACAAGAAGCGTGATATTTCAAAGGTGAAATTTTTTCATTGTTATGATCATGGGTACTATGCGACAAATTTTCCATAAAAGAAGAAGAAAAAAAAGAAGGCTCCATGAGCTGCAGCAGGTGAATATTTTCCCTCACAGTTTGAGGTGGAATTCTCTCTCATTGCATGTATGGTGTCAACTATGATGGGATCTATGTGGTACTTGGATAGTGGAGCATATTTCCACATAATGGGAAACAAATAACTCTTTAGTATCTTGGATGATAAGGATCTTTAGATGCACATTGATATGGGTGATGACGAGAGGTATAACACTATCAGGATTGGTATAGTTAATTTACAGAGACAATCAAGTAAACCTTTCTGTTGGAGCAGGGTCTCCCACACTGATGAAAGCTGGTCCAATTTTGTATTATTTTGATTATATTTAGTCTAGTGAAGGGGTGATAGGGCAGATAAAAGCCCCAATGAGTTGTAAAGCAGGCAAATAGGTAAAACCAGAAGTCTGCAAACCACAGTTTGCGGCCACAGGTAAGTCTAGGCTAAATTGGTATAAATAGTAAGTATTTTTGAGTCGATAGGTAGAAGATGAATAGAAGTGAATGCTAAGTGCGGATTGTTAGTTCTAGGTTTTGAGTATTTGGATCAGACTCCTGCTGGCTATGTGCGCAGAGATCCTTTGTCCTGCTGTGTGCAGACCCTACTGGCTATGTGTGTAGGTGCGATTTGGGGTTATGTAAGAATCTGTTGATAATATATGAGAAGTATTGTTGGTATTTGGTTTTGGATCTATATGTTATATGAATTTGCGCTCTGTGTTAAATCTATGATAAGGTACGAATAATCCATGTTATCTTTTGTGTTTATCTATAATATATGTTATCTGGTCTATTGCACCTACTATAATTTATATCTTTGTTGGGTTGAACACACGTGGATGCGGACCTAAGATCTAGATCTGTAACACTGTGTGCACCATGTAATTATTTAATCCTACCAACTAGCTCTGTTCCCATAGATCTGTGTGCTGTGCATGGCTTGGCTTACCTGCTCCCTTTCTAGGTGCAGAAACCTAGTTCTAGCACCCTCCCATACTGCTTCAGATGAGACTTTGACCTGCGTAAGTAGGTCACTGCTAAAAGGGCCAATAGTATAGGGGTTTGTTGGAAAACCTTAACGTATGAACCTGGGTCCGGACCCCTAAAGCCAACACTTTCATATTAAAATATGCCATGCATGTATGAGGCTTGAAAAATAATTTAGTTTCAGTTTCTATGTTTGAGGATCTTGGATATGATGCATTTTTTAGTCAAGGAAAGGTGTTCCTTCGTCAAAAAGCCACAACACAGGTAAATAATATTGGGGTTCATGTGAAGAACCTCTACAAAAATTATGTAGATGGCTACAAAACATTGAGCAGTAAAGCAGGGAAGGTGGTGAGTTGGGATACAAGTGATTTATGGCATAGGATATTGTGCCATCTACACCACAGTTCTTTGAGGATCATGTAGCAGATTTATAATGGTATTCCAAAGGGTACTCTTGTGCAAATAGACACATGCAAGGGATGTACCATGGGGAAGTATACTAAAGCCACTTTTTAGGAGAAGGAGAATCAAGCAATGAAAATCCTTGAGAGATTTCACTCAGATGTGTGTGGACCATTCGCTACACATTCCACAACAAAGCACAAGTATTATGTGATTTTTATAGAAAGTGTTGGATCTTCTTTCTGCAGAAGAAAGATCAAACATTCTCCAAGTTTTGTGAGTTCAAAGAACTAGTAGAGAAAGATATAGGAAAGAAGGTAAAGGCTCTAAGGAGCTAAAATAGTGGTAAGTATATATCTAATGAATTCAAATTTGTGCCAAAGAAGGAATTCAGAGAGAATTGATTGCACCTCATAACCCGCAACAAAATGGGGTTGTAGAAAGAAATAACAGAACAATTGTGGGAGTAGCACGAGCTATATTACATGATCAGGTCCTACCATTTCATCTATGGGCAAAGGCATGCAACACAATAGTATTTGTGCAGAATTGTAGTCCTCATCGGATACTTGGCATGAGTACACCAGAGGAGGATTTTTCAGGTAAGAAACCAGATGTTTCATATTTTAAAATTTTTAGCTGATCTGTCTATTTCCATGTGACCGAAGATGCTAGGAAGAAGCTAGAACCAACAACAGAGGTCGAGACATTTGTGGGGTACACTGATATTTCCCACAGATATCAGGTGTATTTGCTAGCTAACAGGATGACAGTTGTCAGGAGAGATGTTAAATTTGATGAGGAGAAATCCATGAGATTGTCCCTTGAGAGGGAGCTTGACTTGCATGCAGATGAGTAACTCTTGGTTCCAAAGGATGAACCTCATGATGTGGAGCAACCATAAGCAAAGGATCATGGACTAGCAAAAACCACTCATGTAGAGCCATCCACCAGAAATGGTAGGAAGTGCACCCAAGAGGCTAACAGATTGATGCTAGATGCATCAGAGAATATAGGTACACCTACATCACAACACAGGCAGAGAAGGTCCCCAGACAGGTATACTAGATACATGGCTTTTATGAGCGAGTGTATTATGAAAAAACCATCCTATTTTGAGGAAGTAGTGTAGCAGCCAACATGGGTTGACGCCATGGTTGAGGAGTATGACTCCATTATCAGAAACAGTGCATGGGAAGTGGTCCCAAGACCAGTGGGGAAGTTAGTGGTTGGATCCAGGTGGATCTAAAAGGTGAAGCAAGCAACAGATGGGAGTGTGGAAACATACGAGGCTAGATTTGTGGCCCAAGGATTCTCACAGGTAGAGGGGATTTAATAGGAGGATAATTTTACACCGGTTGCAAGGTACTCATCGATTATATCTATCCTTTCACTCTCAGCACAGATGGGGTGGAAGATACATCAGATGGATGTAAAGAAATCCTTTCTCAATGGAGTTATTGATGAATAAGTGTACATTGAGCAACCATAAGGTCTTGATACCTTTGACAAGGAGTTTCATGTGTGCAGACTCTAGAGAGCACTGTATGGGCTGAAGCAAGCACCTCATGCTTGGTACACCAAGATCGATAACTCTTTCACCAAGTTGGGCTTCACAGAGGGTGAAGTGGATGCGAACCTATATCATATTGTGGTTGATGGTAAGATTTTGATTATTTTACTTTATTCTTATGATATTATAATGATAGGTGATGAGAAGCTCATAAATTCTTGCAAAGAGGATCTTGCAAGAGAGTTTGAGATGAAGGACATGGGACACTTGCATTATTTCCCTAGGTTGGAAATATTGAAAAGATATGGGGAGATATTTGTATCTCAGGGAAATTGTTCCAAGGATATTCTGAGGAAGTTCCACATGGAGGAAAACAAACCGACGGAAACTCCTCTTGAAGTTAATTGGATGAAAGATGATGTTACTTCATGTGAAGTAGTGGATGCTACTATTTATAGGCAGCTTGTGGGTTCACTTATGTATTTGGTGAACACACGACCAGACATATTCTACACAGTTAACCAACTTAGTCAAGATATGGTTAAACCTACCAAGCTATTTTGGAAGGCATGGAAGCATAATTTGAGATATCTTAGGGGCACTACAAAGTATGTATTATGGTACATATGAATAGAGGGAGTGAGGCTTCAAGGCTTCACCGATGCAGAATGGGCAGGTAGTCCATCAGAAAGGAAGAGCACATCAAGGGGCATCTTCAACATAGGATCAACAACAGTTTATTGGTAGAGCAATAAACAGAGATCATTTGCACTCATTTCAGCCAAGGCAGAGTACATGGTAGCTAGTCAGGCTATATGTGAGGCCATCTATATGAGGAAGATACTTGTTGGTTTTTTTGGTTATGAGATGGATCCGACGGTGATACATTGTGATAACCAGAGTTGCATAAAACTCTAGGTTAATCCAGTATTCCATGATAGGTCCAAAATATTGGCATTCATTACCACCATATTATATTGTGTTTAGAGGCGCATTATGTTGTTGCAGTACATTCCCATAGAAGATCAGGATGTAAATATCTTGACGAAGGCACTTGCGAAGATAAAATTTGAATATCACAGAGGCAGGATCAGGGTAGCATAATCCCTTTCTTGTTGGGAGGGAGTGTTGGAATTAAACAAGAAAATGCACCACACACTAGTGTGGGATCCCAGGTCACACATGAGTGACGGATTCTAGTGACACAATATTAGTGAGAATGTGGGCAAACAATTTTTAAATAAATTGGAAAATAAATTGTAATCTTATTTCATAACAACTTGTAATAGTTAACTAAGTGTGATAGACTTAGTTAGCTCAAGAATTTTGAGTTTAGGGCCAAAGAATATTCATGTAGAGTGATTCTATTATTTACAGGATCCAATTGCATTTGTAGCACAAGTGTGGTGTGAGTGCAATTAGTTGAATCACATTAATTGAGTTAAAAAAAATTAACTAGTTCTAACTGATTGATGAGCTAGTGGAAGATTAAGTGAATTAAAATAGATTTAATTCAAATTTAGTGATATACCAAGCAACTGATGATTCGCTATTAATAGCTTCATGCATGTCAGTTCTGATGGAGACCTAGTTGAGGCAAAGGTTCGAGGCAAGTAAAATATCAATTATATTTTTAGAAAACTGCCTAGGTGCAGTTATAAAGCCACATGAATCCCATGATGGATTGGGAAATAAAGGAAGGCTAAACTTCCTATTTAATAGGGTTTTATTTCTCTAGCGATTGCATGAGCAAGGTAGGCTAAGAGTAGGTAGGAAATTGGCAATGTATTGGTCCAATTTTGCCTAGATCAGTGTGAAGTAATTGGTAGAGTGTATGAGGTTGTGGTGAACACACATGCATTGTATTGTTTCATGAGTCCTTGGTTGATTATACAATAAATATGCAGGGATTTTGAGTAGTTTCTTTTCTCAGGAAAATCCTGTGTTGTGCGATTGATTTAATTCTTTTTCTTACTTTCATGTGATTGGGCGATCGTGATTTATATTCCACAAATATTGTAGACAGATTCAATATATTATTTTAGTACATTGCATGATCGGATTGGATCCATTGGTGTAATTTCTACATGGTATTAGAGTTGTGTTATAGATTTTATACATGGTATCAGAGCACCAGGAATCACAATAGTGGAGAAGAAATTGAGCTTGTGTTGAGCAGTATTCAAATTTGTAGATACTTTCTTTGGAGCTAGAAGTGGATCAAGATGTCTTTCAATGGATTGATACCCGAATATGCACTTCAGGGAAGTTAGAATTATATTGCATGGAAGGAGAGGATGGAGGCAATTTTGGAGGACAAGGGGTTAAGGAATTCACAGATAATGATATTCCCAATCCTGCAGCAACATATTCCCAACTTCTTGATGCATGGTAGAAGAAGGTAGAAAAGGAAAGGAGGATATTATTAGAGGGAGTTTGAGATAATATTGTCTTGAGTATCCATGGAAATGAAACTCCATATGCTATGTGGAAGGCCTTGAAAGATCTGTTTCAAATCAGTAGTGACCACAGAAAATTGGCACTTAAGGACAAGCTCAGGAAAATCAAAATGAAGAAGGGAGACACAATCCAGAAATACTTCACCAAGTTCACTCAATGTCGAGATGATCTTGGAAGTGTTGGAATTACTGTAGCTGATGATGACTTGGTGATCCTAGACTTCTAGGCCTTCCCAAGAGCTAGCATTGTTACCAGGACTCTATGAATGGGAGGGAGAAGTTATCATATTGGGAGCGACTATGGTCAAATTTGGTATAAGAAGAGTTTCGACGGAATACTAGGGATGGATCCTCATCCAAGACTGATGATGAGGAAAATTGTGCCTTACATGGTAAGGAAAAGAAGGGGAAGGGGAAGAATTCCTATTCTAAATATGAGACCGAAAAATAAGGCAAGAAGCATGACATGGAAAAGGTGAGTTTTCACTAGCATGATCATCGGCACTATGCGAAAATTTTTCCACAAAAGAAGAAGAACAACAAGAAGGCTCTAGGAGCTGCAGTGAGTGAAGATTTGGCCTCATAGTTTGAGTTGGAATTCTCTCTCATCACATGCATGGCATCAACTATGATGCGATCTATGTAGTACTTCGATAGTGGAGCATATTTCCACATGACGGGAAGCAAATAACTCTTTAGTAGCTTGGAGGAGAAGGATCTTCATATTCACATCAAAATGGGTGATGACGGGAAGTATAGCACAATCGGGATTGGAACAATTACTTTCTAGAGACAGTCAGGTAAAAATTTCATATTAAAATATGTCATGCATGTACCAGGCTTGAAAAAGAATTTAGTTTCAGTTTCGATGTTGGAGGATCTTGGATATGATGTGGTTTTTAGTGAAGGAAAGGCGTTCCTTCATCACAAAGCCACATCATAGGTAAATAATATTTTGGTTTGTGTGAAGAACCTTTACAAACTTGATGTAGATGGCTACGCAGAATTGATAAGTAAAGTAGGGAAGGTGGTGATCCAAGATATAGGTGATTTATGAAATAGGAGTTTGGGCCATCTACACCACAGTGCTTTGAGGATCATGAAAAATATTTCTACAGGTCTTCCAAAGGGTACTCTTGCGTAGATAGGCACATGCAAGGGATGTACCATGGGGAAGTATACTAAAGCCACTTTTCATGAGAAGGAGAACTGAGTAGTGGAAATCCCAAGGAGTGTTCATTCAGACGTGTGTGGACCACTCTCTACACCTTCCACAACAAAGCATAATTATTATGTGATTTTTTGTAATATTATCAATTAGCTTTAAGCTAGTTGGAATATTAAATTTTGTTTTTGCTTCTTAGTTAGAAGAATAAGAGGGTAGGGAGACCCATAAATCTCCTTAGTAGGAATAAAATCACCCCTAATGTGAATGGAGATAATCTTAGTAGCTTGATTAAGCACCCTTGTGTGTGAAAATGGGTTGGAGGATGTAGTCTGGGTCAATTTTGGCCAAATCAACAGCGCTGGTATGGAAGGAATGGCATTCATTAAGGGACAACGCAGTTTTGGAGGGAGACTCCATGCATGTAAATAATGGCTTTAATGAGTGGGGCCCAAGGTGAGGAAGCTCACCAAGCATATAAGAAAGGGATGGAAGCCATAGAAGGCATGCTTTGATTATTATTTCTTTATGGTCTGTTATGAATTGTGGGTCTCTTCAGTTGTTTAGCTAAGATTGCAGTGCTATTTGTCACAAGGGTGTTCTCGAGTAGGAATCCCACCTTCATCCTTGGGGGACTTCGAGTGCCTAATCAGGAGAAGTTCTTGAGAATTATTTCCACATTCTGGCATTTTTCCAAGCTACAACTTTCTTCTACATCACAGTTTCTATTTAGAGTTGTGCTGAGTTGCAGGATGCAACAGTGGAGGGTTTCATTGGGCCATTTCTAAGCTTGTATTCAGTGGAGGAAGGTTTCTTTCCATTGGGAGATCAATAAGGAAGGTCCCTGTGCTTCATATCATATTTTTGCATCAGGCCAAGGCATCACCATCTCCTACAGCGTAGTTTCACTCTCAAACTGTGTTATTTTATTGAACAGATACAAAGGAGGGTTTATTGCCACAGTTGGGAGGATAGATCTTCATTGGAGGGATCAACCATTCATTGAGAGAATCTATTGGAGGAGTTATATTCAAATCTACATCAATTTCAGCCACCTCCTCTATGTTTTTCAGTTGCAGTGATTCTTCAGCCCTAGGGCTTTAGATCACCATTTGTATTTTGGGTATTCCCGGAAACCTTTCCTGGGTTGTCTAGGAAATGTGTATGGCAGCATAGATCTCCATTTTTGGCCTTGTATGAGCATTGTATTATTATATCAATTTATATATATATCCCATCTACAGTATTAGTCATAATACTATGCTGTACTTGCTTCAGTGTTTGGTGTAGCAACTACATCTTATGTTTTGGTGCTTCTTATTGTTGGAGGCTTCTCTTGCCTAGCTTGAAGGGATGTTCTCCAAGATTTTGGGTACATTTGTTGCTGATACACTTAATATAATGGATATATATTTGGATCACATGTAATGTGTTAACATTTTCTATTACTTTCCATTATTGTGTGATATATTGTTACTTTTCCTATTTTGGAATATTATAGTGGTATCAGAGCACAATCTTGGCTCAACCTGTGCATCTTAAGCCAATATGTCATCAGAAGAAGGAGATCCTCTCACAAATAGAGAGAAGAGGTATCTCAAAAGAAGAAATCAGAATTATGATTATATAGATTATAAAGAAGACAAAGGAAAAACTCCCTTATTAGGAGAATATGAGGAGAAGGAGTATCCCAAGCTTCTTCTTAGAACTATGCAAAATATTGCAAGAGAAATCAAGGAGATGAGGATGGATAGACACAAAGGATCCCATAAATGGTTTCTACATGGATAAGGCTCCGGCATTTCTCATCACTGGAGTGATCAACCAGTGAAGCAGTAGGTTTTCAAACTCTCTTCAATGCCTACATTTTTAGTAGTGGGAAATGGACTGTTTCAAGAACAAGAAACTCTTGAAGGCTATTTTCTTGAGTATGAGTCTCAATATTAGAGATTCAAGGACCATTTGAGCTTTCAAGAGTTCTGTCAGATCAAGGACAATAGGAGACCCCAGAATCACAATAGAGGTGGAGGATTCATACAGCAGAATGATCTTCACTGGTCTATGGGAAGATGTTTCTTACCCAATTTTGATGGGTTATCCAAATCACCTTCCAAATCATGGATAGAGAAGCTAGACATCTACTTCCACTTGAACCAAGTACCGGAGATGGAGGCCATCAAAATAGAAGTGTTGCACCTTGAGGGTGAAGCACATTATTGGTTGTTTGATGGTATTTCTACATTAGGTGATGCCAATGTGACTGCATATTTAGAGTTCATAAGGATGTTGGTGGAGAGGTTTTATCGAAGAGACCTGGAGGCACCTTTCATTGGGCTAGCTAAGCTCAAACAATCAGGTAATCTAGAAACTTATATTTCTGAATTACTAAAACTTTATGTTATGGTTCCTAATTTATCTGCAACAAGGAGGGTCTATATGTTTATTGATGGGCTATCAGAACCTCTACATGGGTTGGTTAAATCTACCAAACCCAATACCCTTCAAGATGCCAATTGAAGGGCTAGAGATCCACAATATGCCTTGCCAAGAGCAAAGGAAAAATTTCAGCAAAAGCCCACTTTCCCATCAAAGGGAAAAGATGATAAGGCTCATCCTTCAAAGGAGGGCCAAAACAAAGTACCTCTTAGTGATGATGTCAGAAGAGACTTGAGGAGAAGGAAGCTTTGCTTCACATGCTAAGAATCATGGGCACCCAGACATAGATGTGCAGCAGGGAAGGCACACTATATAGAGGTATTTTGTGATGATGAGGAGGAAGAAGAATAGGAACTAGAAGGGGGTCACAATGTCAAGATAGCAGGAGAGGATCCACCACCACTAGGAGGTGGGAATGGAGCATTTTCTCCAATTGGAGGGGCCCTTGCATCATTGAGAGGAGTACCCAAATACTTGACCTTGAGGGTTCGAGTTTCCATTCAGGATCAAAGGGTTTCAGTTTTGATTGAAAGTGGGGCTACCCACAAATTTATTGATTCCTAACTAGTGTAGAGGAGGGAAATACCCACTGATGATTTTGAGGGATTTTCAATTTTGGTACAAGGAGCTATAACTATGCAGTGCATGCATTATGTTCCATATTTATCTATCACCATGGGGACATATACATTGACTGATCATTTTTTTGTGGTTGACGTACCTGAAACCAATGTGATATTGGGTGTGCAGTGGTTGATTACTTTGGGGAAGGTCACCACAGATTGGGAGACTTTGCAGATGGAGTGGGTGGAAAAAAATAATGGAAAAAATTAGATGATTAGGGGCATGCACACATATCCCTCACAGACAACTTCTACATAGAAAACATAGTTGGATTTGCAGAGTGGAGATAAGGACCTAACAGTCCTATCATTTATGCAGATGACTTTGGCCCATGGGACATTACTGTTTAGTGGCATTCCACCTGGGAGGCCACCTAATCAGGAGTTGGTGAGAAATGTCTCACAACATGTTTCACCACTCATAGTTCCAAGAGGAGTGGGAACATTGGGAGGTCATGACATAGCGCAAAGAGTCTTTGGTAGGCTCAAGGAGGAGGGAGACATTCTCCCAATATCATCATTACCCACTCTCACCCCAAATCTTGCGTTGAGAGGGGATGCTTCAGGGATGGAGGATGGAACCATCATGGTGCAAGGAGACTACTCCTTGACTTTGGAGGCTCAGAATATATTCTCACTTGGGGATAAATATTCCACACATGGTAGAGGATGGTGGCCACTCATGCATTCTTTGGTCGGACTCGGAAGTTTTGGATGGGTTATAGCTTCCCATGGAAGACTAACCCCCAAAATTTTCAATCTTTACTTGAGCATGAGTAGCTACAGGAGGAGCAGCAAAGGAAGGATATCAACATCCCAGTATGTGACTTTGGCATGGGATATGTCAAAGAAGGGGGAAGCCACATGAAATATGCTTTTCATGATAGATCATCAACGTTGTCACTATGGAGGATAGATCCTTATTGGAGATCCCAGCTATTGGTGGATTACTCCAAGGATCTTTTTACATGAAGGATACTTGATGGCCAACTATTAGATGAGGGATATTCAGTAAGTGATGGGGTCATCTACTATCAGAATAGGATCTTCTTATATAGAGAATCCAAGCTTAAGGAGAAGTTATTACATGTAGCACATGGAGATTTTCTCTTCAGCCACACTTATCCCATGAGAGAATACCACACCATCATGGAGGGATTCACTTGGGAAGGATTTGAAGAAGAGATACATCAGCATATTGGGAGATGAATGGATAATTTGGAGATGGAGGAGAGGCATAAATTTTTGATAGAGTTATCACAATCACCTATTTCCTCATTGGTAATGAGAGAGGACACATCTATGAGCCACTCCATTAGTTCGATCAAGGTATATGGTAAGGATCATGTTTTTGTGCATAATGATTTACTAGATGAGTATTTTCATTCATTTACCATACATGTGCAGGCCATTGCTCCAAGTGGGGGCACTCTTCCTTGTGAACTTCATGGTCAACTTGGGGCCATAAACATTGTTGAGCATGGCCACTCCCTAGGAGGATTTAGGGAGATGTCATATCATTCAGGGTGTACTCCGTTGGCACCAAAAAATACTCACCTTATCCAAGCATGTGAGAAGACTATGGCAGCAAACAAGTGGTGGGGAAACCACTTATTATATCATGTTCTGAGGCAGTCAGGGGACATAATGTGTTGGTTCCACATGTGGGACTATGATCCTCCTCTAGTATTACATATGGTAGCTTATGAATCCTTGGTTATGATCTCATACATTGATGATGTCCTTATCGTTATTGTGGGCATGATTGGAGGAAGGATGCAAGGATTGAATGTGCCCATCAGGAGTGAGATTCTCCATGTTTCTTATGCTTCATTCTTTAGAGAGAACCTTGGGCAAACCATGATTTCTACATTGGATCTTTTGTTTCCTTATGAGTTGAGTCATTGGCATCTCATGAGTAATTGGGAGGATTATTTTATGGAGGGATTGATTGGGAGACACTTGGTTCATGAGGAGAGATTATCACATGGAGGTATCCCCAAGGAAGGAGGAGAAAAGTTGTAGCACTCACCTTTACAGTTGCTTGAGGACAAGCAACATTTGGGAGGGGAGGACTGTAATATTCCCAATTAGCTTTAAGCTAGTTGGAATATTAAATTTTGTTTTTTCTTCTTAGTTAGAAGAATAATAGGGTAGGGAGACCCATAAATCTCCTTAGTAGGAATAAAATCACTCCTAATGTGAATGGAGATCATATTAGTAGCTTGATTAAGCACCCTTGTGTGTGAAAAGGGGTTGGAGCATGTAGACTGGGTCAACTTTGACCAAATCAACAGTGTTGGTATGGAAGGAGTGGCATTCATTAAGGGGCAACGCAGTTTTGGAGGGAGACTCCATGCATGGAAATAGTGGCTTTAATGAGTGGGGCCCAAAGTGAGGAAGCTCACCAAGCATATAAGGAAGGGCATGGTAGCCATAGAAGGCATGTTTTGATTATTATTTTTTCATGGTCTATTGTGAATTGTGGCTCTCTTCAACTATTTAGCTAAGATTGCAGTGCTATTTAGCACAAGGGTGTTCCCGAGCGGGAATCCCACCTTCATCCTCAGGGGACTTCAAGTCCCTACTCAGGAGAGGTTCTTGAGTGTTATTTCCACATTCTGGCATTTGTCCAAGCTACAAATTTCTTCTACAACACAATTTATATTTAGAGTTGTGCTGAGTTGCAGGGTGAAACAATGGAGGGCATCATTGGGCTATTTCTGAGCTTGTCTTCAGTGGAGGAATGTTTCTTTCCATTAGGAGATCAGTAAGGAAGGTCCTTATGCTTCATATCATATTTTGGCATCAGGCCAAGGCATCCCCATCTCCTATAGCGCAGTTTCACTCTTAAACTGCGTTATTTTATTGAGCAGATCCAAAAAGGAGGGTTTACTGCCATAGTTGGGAGGATAGATCTTCATTGGAGGGATCATCCCTTCATTGAGAGAATATATTAGAGGAGTTTCATTTAGATATACATCAGTTTCAGCCACCTCCTCTATTTTCTTGAGTTGCAATGATTCTTTAGCCCTAGGGCTTTATATCACCATTTTTATTTTGGGTATTCCCGGAAACCCTTCCTGGGTTGTCTAGGAAATTTGTATGGGAGCATAGATCTCCATTTTTGGCCTTGTATGAGAATTGTATTATTAGATCCATTTATATATATTTCCCAGCTATAGTATTAGTCATAAAACTGTGTTCTACTTTCTTCAATGTTTGGTGTAGCAGCTGCACCTTATGTTTTGGTGCTTGTTCTTGTTAGAGGCTTCTCTTGCCTAGCTTGAAGGGTTGTTCTCCAAGATTTTGGGTACATTTTTTGCTGATACACTTAATAAAATGGATCTATATTTGGCTCACATGTAATGTGTTGACGTTTCCTGTTGCTTTCCATTATTGTGTGCTATATTGTTTCTTTTCCTATATTGGATTATTACATTTTTGTTGATGATTTTTCTAGACAGTGTTGGATCTTCTTTCTACAGAAGAAAGATTAGACTTTATCCAAGTTTTGTGAGTTAAAAGCATTGGTAGAGAAAGGTACAGGGATTAAGGTGAAGGCTTTAAGGATCGACCATGGTGGTGAGTATATCTCTAATGAATTCAAGAACATCTGTTCCAAAGAATGAATTCGAGAAGAATTGATTGCACCTCATAACCCACAAAAGAATGGGGTTGCACAAAGAAAGAATGAAAAAAATGTGGGAGAAGCACGAGCTATGTTACATGATCAGGGCCTACCATTTCATTTGTGGGCAGAGGCATGCAACATAGCAGTATTTGTGCAGAACCGTAGTCCTCATCAGATACTTGGCATGATTACACCAAAGGAGGAATTTTCAGGTAAGAAACCAAATGTTTCATATTTTAGATTTTTTGGCTCATATGTCTATTTCCATGTCACCAAAGATGCCAGGAAGAAGCTAGAACCAAAAACAGAGGTTGGGATATTTGTGGGGTACACTGATACTCCCCAGAACTATCGGGTGTATTTGTCGGCTAAGAGGATGATAGTTGTCAGGAGATATGTTAAATTTGATGTGCAGAAAGCCGTGCAATTGTCCCTTGAGAGGGAGCTTGAATTGCATTCAGTGAGGAACTCTTAGTTCCAAAGGATGAACCTCAGGATGTGGATTAGCCACAAGCAGAGGAACATGGAGTAGAAGAAACTACTTATGTATATCCATCCACCAGAAATGGTAGGAAGCGCACCATAAAGGCTTCTATATTGATGATATATGTGACAAAGCATGTAGGTGCACCCACATCACCACGCAGGCAGAGAAGGTCCCCAGACAGGCACTGGAAACATGACTCTTATGAGAGAGTGTATTGTGATAGAACCATCCTCTTTTGAGGAATAATTGCAACAACCAACATGGGTTGATGCCATGGTTGAGGAGTATGACAACATTATCAGAAAAAGTGCATGGGAATTGGTCCCAAGACCAGTGGGGAAGTTAGTGGTTGGATCTAAGTGGATCTACAAGGTGAATAAAGTAGCATATGGCAGTGTGGAGAAATAAAAGGCCAGATTTGTGGCTCAAGGATTCTCACAAGTAGAGGGGATTGACTATGAGGGTAATTTTTCACTGGTTTCAAGGTACTCATTGATTAGATCTATCCTTTCACTCTCAATGCAGATGGGGTGGCAGATACATCAGATGGATGTAAATAAATCCTTTCTCAATGGATTTATTGAGGAATATGTGTACATTGAGTAGTCAAAATATTTTAAGACCTTTGGCAGGAATTCGCATGTGTGCACACTCAAGAGAGCACTGTATGGGATGAAGCAAGAACCTCATGCTTGGTACACTAGGATTGAGAGCTATTTCACTGGGTTGGGCTTCAAAAAGAGTGAAGCGGATGCAAACCTATATCATATTGTGGTTTATGGTAAGCTTTTGATTATTTTAATTTATGTTGATGATATTATACTGACAGGTGATGAGCAACTCACAACTTCTTGCAAAGAGGATCTTGCAAGATATTTTGAGATGAAGGACATGGGGTTATTACATTATTTCCTTGGGTTGGAAATATTGTAAAGAGATGGGGAGATATTTGTATCTCAGGGAAAGTATGCCAAGGAGATTCTGAAGAAGTTACACATGGATGGTAACAAACCTATGGATACTCCTATTGCAGGTAACTGGAGGAAGTAGCATGCTACTTCAGGTGAGGTAGTGGATGCTACAGTTTATAGGAAAATTTTGGGTTCACTTATGTATTTGGTGAACACACGACTAGAAATATGCTACACAGTTAACCGGCTTAGTCAAGATATGGTTAAGCCTACCAAGCTCTTTTGGAAGGCGGGGAAGCATGTTTTAAGATATCTCATGGGCACTACAGAGTATGGATTATGGTGCATAAGGATAGAGGGAGTGAAGCTTCAAGGCTTCATTGATGCAGATTGGGCAAGTATTCCATTAGATAGGAAGAGCACAACAGGGGGTATATTTAGTATAGGATCAGCAAAAGTTTCTTGGTACATCAGGAAGTAGAGATTAGTTGCACTCAGTTCAGCCGAGGCAGAGTACATGGAAGCTAGTCAGGTTTCATGTGAGGCCATTTGGATGAGGAAGATACTTGTTGGTTTGTTTGGTCATCCGATGGATCCGACGGTGATACATTGTGATAACCAGAGTTGCATAAAACTCTCGGTTAATATGGTATTCCATTATAGGTCCAAGCATATTGACATCCGGTACCACCATCTCATATATTTTGTTCAGAGGCACATTATGTTGTTGCAGTACATTCCCATGGAAGATCGGGATGCATATATCTTGATGAAGGCACTTGCGAAGATAAAATTTAAATACCACAGAGGCAGGATTTGGGTAGCATATAATCCCTTTCTTGTTGAGAGGGAGTGTTGAAATTCAACAAGGAAATGCATCACATACTAGTGTGGGATCCCAGATCACACATGAGTGACCGATTCTAGTGACACATTAGTGAGAATGTGGGTAACCAATTTTCAAATAAATTGGAAAATAAATTGTAATCTTATCTCACGACAACTTGTAATAGTTAACTAAGTGTGATAGACTTAGTTAGCTCAAGAATTTCAAGTTGAGGGTCAAACGATAGCCATGTATAGCGACTATATTATTTACAGGGTCCAGTTGCAGTTGTAGCACTAGTGTGGTGTAAGTGTAATCAATTAACTCAAATTAATTGAGTTAAAATTGGTTTAACAAGTTCTAACTTATTGATGAGCTAGCGGAAGATCAAGTGAATTAAAATAGATTCAATTCACAAGTAGTGATCTACCAAGTAACTGATGATTCACTATTAATAGCTACATGCATGTCAATTCTGAAGGAGACCCAGTTGAGACAAATGTTCAAGGCAACTAAACTATCATTTTTATTTTTAGCAAACTAACCAGGTGCAATTATAAAGGCATAGGAAGCCCATGATGGATTGGGCAATTAAGGAAGGTTGAATTTACTATTTAATAGGGGTTTATTTCTCTAGGGATCACGTGAACAAGGCAGGTTGAGGGTAGGTAGGAATTTGGCTATGTATTGTCTAGTTTTTCCTATATTAGTGTGAAGGAATTGGTAGAGTGTATGAGGTTGTGGTGAGCACACATGCATTGTATTGTTTCATGATTCCTAGGTTCATTATACAATAAAGATGGAGGGGTTTTGAGTAGTTTCTTTCCCCGAGAAAATATTGTGTTGTGTTATTTATTTACTTCTTTCTCTTACTTGCATGTGATTGAGAGATCGTGATTTATATTCCGCAAATATGGTAGAAGGATTCAGTATCTTGTTTTAGTACATTGCATGATCGGATTGAATCCATTGGTGTAATTTCTACATTCTTATTTGTTGGAACAAGGCCCCCTAACTGCATTTTTGGTCCAGTTTTGTAATATTTTGTAATATTTAGTCTAGCGCAGGGAATTTGGGGTAGGTCAAAGCTACCGATGAATTGTAAAGGGTCAAAGGGTAGACCAAGAGTCCGCAAACCACGATTTGTGGACCATAGAGTAACACAGGCTAAGATTTTATAAATAGATAGATAAATCAAGTCTAGAGGGGGCTAAGTTGTGATTAAGCTTGGATACAAACTTTTGGATCTTTTGTGTCGATTTTCTGGGTAAGGGCTCCTATTGGATGTGTGCGCGGAGACCCTGAGTCCTGCTCTGTGTGGACCCCGTTGACTGTGTGCGCGAGCTATTAGATAGAGTCTGTAAGTTGGATTTGGATATGAATGAATGAGAAGATGGATTTTTGATGTGCCATGATTACCGGCTACAATTTGTGTTATTTCTGAGATTATACCTACTCACTGAATACTTATGATTTACTGGTGCACACGTGGATGTGATATTATGAATACATAGATATGATTTAGATTCTTTCTCTAGTTATATCTTATCTGATGATTTATAATCTCTTCTGTACCATTATAATGTTAAATATCTATGTATTAGGGCTTCTTGTGTGTAGGTTTGTATGATCTAAAGGGACCCACTTCAATTAACTTTCTCCCTCTCAGGGTGTGGAAACCTCGTTCTAGCACCCTCCCATACTAATTCGAGTGATACCTTGACCTGAACAAGCAGTTCATTTCCAAAATGGCTAGTAGTACAGGGGTTTGTTGGAAAACCTCTAAAACTCAAACTTAAAACTCAAACTTGCGTCCAAACCCCTAAAGCCAACAAATGGTTTCGTTGCCAGGACTGGGAGAATTTTGAGAAAGATATCGAGTAATGCCACGAGGTCATTGGCAACCATTGAAGCTTGAACTTGAGGATTGGTTTGACAAATAGATTCGGGATTTTTCCCTAAAAGATAATAGAAGTAAGAAGCTATTGGCTAAAGAGTGGAAACACAAGTATGTTTTTACATAAATGCACAAAATATTCTTCGCATCCTTCACACATGAATTACAAGAGTGGTTGGCATGATTATCGAAGTTCCAACTTGTTGGAAAGAATATTAGGTATCATAGTGGACCCCTAAATTGATCTAACAATTGGAAAAGACAAATAACAAGATTAGCAGGACTGTAGACCATTGGGTTGATGGTATTTTGAGAGGATTCATGACAGAATTTGTAGTTGATCAGTTTGTGTCATATTTGGAAGCAGATTGAAGGTTCTTCAAAGGATTTAGAGGTAAGTTCCTGCAAACCCTACCGTTGCTAATTAAGATGTTATTGAGTGAAAAGGGTGTCTTGTGTGGCCACACTAATTGAATGACCTCCGACCAGGGTGGAAACACAACATGAAGCGATTAATACTACCAAGTTAATCAAGAAGGAGATATATTGGTATACTTTCCCTTAAGGGAATCGCCTGATTTTAACAAAGGCGAGGTTGCGCAAGTTGGAACCAGCCCCCCGACTACGCCAGCATCAAGCCCATGCAAGGGTAAGAATTCTCCTACCCCACCTATGCCACCACCTGAGGACGATATGGCTACTCACATGAAAATACACACCTTTAAGGGTGTAGGAGATGAGGATATGGACTGATTTTGGTTTGTAGTAGAGTCTGTATGGACTGCACGGAACATTAATAATGATGTTATCAAATGAGCGAAACTATACATGGCCTTTGAAGGAAGGGCCCTGGACTGGCTTATGGGATACATTGGTCAACACACAAACACATGAATACAAAATATTAAGGATGCCCTGAAGCAACAGTTATGAAAGCCTAAATCGTATTCTCAATGTGAAGGACTTCAAATAGGGACCTATGGAGTCCGTCTATGAAGCTGACCAACGATTGAAGAAGGCCATCAGTGATGGGGGATTTGCCTACGAGGAAAAAAAACACAAGGAATGGTTTATCACCATGCTATTACCACATCTATATAGACCTATGGGACAGCAAAAGATCACCTCCTAGGAAGAAGCTCTGGATATTTCCATGAAGTTAGAAGTGGCGCCAAGAGATGCCACTCAGTTTGCAGAATTACAGATCCAGAGCCAGCTAGAGGAAATGCACTTGAAAATTCAAAACTTACAGAAGGATTGAGGTAATTAAGATAGCCCATATATCTGGTCCATACACTGTAGGGTGTCAGTCCATACTAAGGATCGATGCCCTTTGTCGTCAGATTATATGCAAGCTAGGGGGGCAAGCCCTCTACGCCCTAGGGAAATTACTGGACCTAGTAGCCACATGCTATGGTGCATTGACTGTTGGGTGGCAGGAATACATGACACAGATCACTGCCCACGATTAGGTGCCTAAGTTCTAGAACTAAAACAAATTTGGTGTAGATTCTTCTCATCTGTGGGTCATGATGAACAAAAATTCTGAACATTCGACCTCATGGTAGATAGGGGAAAACTATACATGGTGCAGGAAGACCCCTCATCACCACCATCTCCTTCTAGGTGGGGTGGATCCCTGACAAGAGGAAGGGGAGGAGGGAGAGGGGGGAAGTGCAGGTCGAGGATGTGGGCAACTGATCTGCTACAACTCTAGGGATGTGGGAAATTATGCAAGAGACTTCCCAAACCCTGCATGCTAATCCTGGAGATATTGCAAGTATTTTGAGAATGTCATTGAAGACTGCCCAGTGCTAATTTCAAAAATGCAGGAAAAACAGTAGACACCCATGTAGAATGTACAACGGGTTAAGGAAAAACCACAAGATGATGGGACAATTATCAATGTGATAATGCGCAGTGGCATGGCCACCAGAGGGGTTGATGAAAAAGTTGTGGCTGAACCACTGACAGGAGGGTCGTCGAGAAAAAGGAAATTTTAAATCTGAAAAAGGAGAAGGAAACCTTCCTGGAGGCTTGGAAGGAAATGGCCAAAGATGAAGCATCCACCTTTAAGAGTATGGTAGATTCAAAAGTAGATGAAGCATTCAAGCCATTACTTTAGACATGTATGAAGCTGTTGCACAACCATAAGGTAGTAGATAATATCAATGAATTAATAAATAGCTATGCAAAAAAGGTTTCCTCACAACCAGAGGTTAAAACTATGAACAAGTTATACAAGAAAAAAAAAGGACTAGACGGGAGATGCGCATGACTGCACAGACTGGAGACTATGAAATGGACCAAGTCATCCTTGACTTAGGATCAGATGCAAATTTCCTACCCAAGAAAACCTGGCAAAGAATGGGAGAACCTAAGCTAGAATGGTCTACTATTCAGTTATGGATGGCTAATCAGCAAAATATTATCCCACTGGGACAACTGACGAAGCTTGTAGTAGACATTGCAGGTGTTAAAGTTTATGCTGATTTTGAGGTAATCTAGATAGTGGATGACACAGACCCTTACCTTGCACTCTTAGGCCTGGATTGGGCTATTGACATGGGAGGTATCATGAACTTAAAAAGGAGGAGCATGATCTTTGAAAGTGGAGGTACACGGTTGATAGTCCCTTGGACCCAGCAAAAGGTGAGTGATACACTGAACCAGTATGAGAGGAGGAAAATGTTGATCGCATCTACAAGCTGACTGCTCAGGACTATGATTGGATCAACCCCATGGATGATGGTATGTTATGTTGGGAAAAATATAGTGAATTCTTATCTGCCTCAGACGGAGAGATAGAAAATTGGCAGAACCCGTTGCATGATGTACCTGTGTTGCGGTGTCTTAAAATCACAAAGAGCTTCCGATGAATCTCCTCATAGGTAAGAGAACTACCCTACTCTAATGGTTATTGTAATGTTAAGGATATTATTAAAGAAATTGAAGTGGATGTTCCTAGCAAATGGAGATTTTGGGCCCTTGACTTAACTATGCGTGAGACCCTCTCACAATGGTGGGAAACCCATAAGGGATATTTTCAGGACTGGGGGGAATGCAGAAAGATGATGATCCTATTAATTGACCCTCCAGTCAACCCACCAATGGAACTCTTCTCGGGACAAGGGGATCCATGAAATAAATTGGCTCTTTGGATGGAAGTATGGAATGAAAACAGATGGAATGAATGGGTCCATATGTTTATTCACCCGTTGGGACCAATCCACACCACTTGGTATTTGGATGCAGAACTACACCAACATACCCGTTACTAGGGTACAATGGTTGAGGATTTTGTAATGATGTTTGGATTGGCAGGAGTAACGGAGAAACTTGATGAAGCCCTGCAAGATATAGATGCTTTGGTCCTTAATGAGTCCCTCCCTAAGTAAGAGTGTATTGTGCCAGCCTGGGACACACAAATGCATGATATTTTCAACTGCAGAAATTTGTCTATGGAACACTATGATGAGGACCCCTAGAATATCACTATACTAGAGTCAGAAGGAGAATGTGTCCTTACAGGACCTTTGCTACAGGTAGTTGATGTTACTAAAATATTGAAACTGAAGGAAGTCAACATTGGCACGAAGGTGCAGCCCAAGATGGATTGGGGATTACAAGGATAATGACACGGTAGGAAAAATCACGGAACTACCGAATGAATATCAAGATCTATTCCCCACAAAGTTATCAGAACTCAAAGGGATCATCGGGGATATGGGTGTTATGAGGATTACCTTGAAACTGGATGTGTGCCCTATCAAACAATGACCCTATTGCATGAACCATAAATATAAATAGAAATTCAAGGAGGAAATTGAGAAGATGGTGGCCGCAGGTATTATTGTACCGGTGGAATAGTCAGATTGGGTAAGCCCTATGGTGGTCCAGGAAAATAAGACTAAAGGAGAGATAAGGATTTGCATAGACCTATGCAAGTTAAACAATGCCTGTGTACATGATACTTTCCATACACCATTCTCCGATGAAATTCTAGATAATGTACGAGGTCAGGAAGCTTACTCGTTTACTGATGGGTTCTCAAGGTACCATCAAATCCGCATAGCACTTGAAGACCGCAGCAAGACAACCTTCGTAACTGAATGGGGATCGTTCTAGTACACTGTCATGCCATTTGGACTAAAGAATTCCCCTACCATATTTCGTGCATAGTTGTAGCAGTATTCAATGAATTCATTCATAAGTTTCTGGAAGTCTATTTTGACGATTGGATAGTTTTTGGTTTAGTAAAGAACCATGTGTCAAACCTACGCATGATGTTGGATGTCTGCAAGAAACACCAAATTTTGCTAAACATCAATAAATGCATATTCTATGTCCCATTTGGGATTCTATTGGGACACGTGGTGTGTCAACAGGGATTGATGGTTGACCCAACGAAGATCACGATAATCATCAATTTGGAAGTCCCCATTACAAAGAAACAACTGCACTCCATCCTAGGCGACACTAGTTACTATAGGAAATTTATTCAGGGGTATGCCTTGATCACCGCCCCGATGGAAAAGTTGCTGAAGAAGGATGTCTCTTTTTTTTGGGATGACAAGTGTTAGAAAATATTTTAGCTACTAAAGGAAAATATGGTAACTACACCTATTATTATATTCTCAGACTGAGCAAAGGTATTTCATTTACATGTGGATGCATCAGGGATCGCATTAGGAGTTGTCTTAGCATAGCCTGGAGAAGGGGACATCGATCATCTGGTTGCCTTTGCTAGCATAAATCTCTCTAGTGTGGAACGTAACTATTATACCATGGAACATGAAGGGTTGGAAATGGTGTATGCCCTACAGAAATACATGCACTATTTATTAGGTGGACACTTCAAGATGTTCACAGATCATTCAACTTTGAAATACCTGGTCAATAAGCCTATGTTGGGGGGGATGATCTATAGGTGGTTACTATTGTTTCAGGAGTATGATTTTAAAATCATTGTGAAACTAGTGAGGTTGAACGCCGGTCTATATCACTTATCTCGAATCGAGAATGGGGAAGAGCTAACTAACCTAGAAGAAGGGTTATTTGACGCGCATCTGTTTGCTGTCAAGGTGGTTGATGAGCACTTTGTATAAATTATTCAATTCGTGACCACAGGAAAGGCACCCGATGGATATTCAGTACCGCAGAAAAAGGAATTGGTCGCCCACGCAGCCGATTTTACCATAATCGTGGGAAAACTCTACAAGCTAAGCACAGATGAGGTGCTGCGAAGGTATGTATTGGAACATGAAAGAAAAGTTATCTTGGATGAGGCCCATGGAGGAGTTTCAGGAGGACACTATGCAGGGAAAGCCACTATGCATAAAGTATTAAGGGCTGGGCTCTAGTGGCCCACATTTCATAGCGATGCCCATGCGTACTGTCGGGCCTGTGGCGCGTGTCAACGAACTGAAAAGCCCTCGCATCCAGATCAGATTCCCTTGCAACCACAGATGGCTCTACAAGCATTTGAAAAATGGGCCATAGATTTTTTAGGACCCATCAGTCCCCCAAGAAAGAATACAGGTGCCAGGTATATCATCACTACCATTGATTATGTAACTAGATGGACAAAAGAAAAAGTTGTCAAGGATTGTACTGTGGATACTCCTGCGCACTTCATTTTTGAACATATTCTGACCAGGTTTGGTTTCTCGAAGATCCTAATGAGTGACAGAGGTATGCACTTTGTTAATGAAACCATTGTAGCTTTGACGGAGGAATTCCAGATCCACCATGCGAAGAGTACCCCATATCACCCACAAGAAAATGGGGCAGTAGAAGCTTTCAATAAAATTTTGTAACATGCACTCACTAAGGTCTGTAATGTTGACTGAAGTGATTGGGATATGCGCATCCCCTTAGTACTCTCAGCCTATAGGACCACATGTAAGAAGTTCATGAGAAAAGCGCCCTTCAGAATGGTTTATGGGAAGGAGGTTGTCATGCCTATGGAATACATTTTTCCCAGCCTACTGTTGTAGAGGTAAATCCCCTCTGCGGACAGAGGCGATCTCTACTAGCCTAGATTAGGTCTAGCAACAATCGTACCAAGCTAAGTTGCAAGTTACTAATTGCAATAGACCAACTAGTGATGAAGGCCTACCTCAATTCCAACGTTGTTGTTTGTAGAGAAGATGGCGCTCCCGTTTCCTTGCTCCAGCAGATCACAATTCTCTCGCTCGCCGCGATCGAACACCTGCACACACAAGAAACACGACAAACACAAGTGTAAAACCCGATATATGCAATTATGTATTAGTCATAGAAGACACAACTCATGATCATAATGAACAATACGAGTGGAACCATAACCCATAGTCTCTTATCATTAATTCATACAAAGGAAAATATAACCTGGCTCTGATGCTGAATCTTCCTTCAGCGGGTCATCAACGGAATATGTCTCGATAAAGCTTGTCAGGAATGGGGACAATCCTCTCTCTTCGATTGTAAATCTCCTTGCTATTGATTTGGCACTATGAGGACTATTGCAACATTCTTTAGGCTATGAAGGCTCTTGGAGACTCAACCATTTAGCCGTTCAGCTATTCAGCACCTTCATCAATGGATGAAGGCTATATTTATAGAGGAGAGGAGGAGGTTGGGATCCCTACAATAGTGGAAGGGAAGCCTTATCCCTTGGGAGGTTCCCCATAAGGTGGAAAAAAGAAGCCAAAGGAGGAAGACCGTGGTTATTCAGTCGAAACCACTCCTCATGACTCATCCACGAAGTTGTTGTAATCGAAACTTCGCCTCTTTTTTTTTTAAATTTCCATAAGCAGATTAGCGCGGGTGCTTAACTGGGACAGAGCGCTAATTGGCGTGGGCTTAGTGTTAATTTTCCTCATTGGCGCGAGGACATAACGGGCTACCAGCGCCAAGGCAAAAACAAGTGTTTTTAGGGGTCTGCTCAGGAAATGATCAACAGAAGGAATGTTGTCCTCATGGAGAGGGATGCAATGATGGTATTTGCAAGGCATGACACTACTTATTCGTCATATAAATGACCCTCCAATGGGTGAGATGGGGATTGCAGGGATGGTGACAAATTACTATGTAACAGATGCCCCCTAAAGCATGAGGCCCGAGAGAGAGAGAGGGGTGAAATGCTTTACGAGAACGTGTCCAACTGAAAACACTGTCGTCGGAAAACCTGCGTAGACAAGTACAACTGATATCTCAAATACATGATATACGTGGTATGGACACAGCCATCCATAACAGAGTATACAATAATCCAGATCCAAGGTATGGACGCAACCATCCAGCGAGGATCGATAAATAGACTCAAGTATGGTCGCAGCCATCTAATGAATGAGTCATGCAACCAATCATAATAATCCACAAAACCGCAGCCTGAATTCTAACAGACAAAATCCAGGGTCTTGCACTCCATCTCAACCTGAACAAAGTACAAGTTCAAGCATGCAAATAAGTGAGTTGAAGTCGAACATGAAGGAACATCGCCTGATTACCAACCAATGATGAAAGTTGTTAATAGACGCAAGAGGTACCACCAATAATGAAAATGGCCCTCAAGGTACAATAGGTACAATCTACGACATGTGAATCAGTGAGTTGGCATCGAACACCTGTAGAATCACTCGATCAGAGGCAAATGATGAAAACCTCACGTCGAACGCGAAGAATCTGCCATTGAGGCATGCAGGCTCCAAGGTACCAGAAGGGAGTCTCTAGATCAGCTTCCCGGATAATGAGATGATGTCGACAGGAAGTGAACTTGATCGAAGGTGGGCCATAGTGTTTCCCACATCATCGACACGAGACAGAGGAACATAATGTCTTTGTGAATCAGGATCATATGAGAATCAGAGGAAGGTTGAGACTTTTGCAGAGGTCAACTTCTCTTGAACATATCGGTGGCACGACAGTGGATTTGGCAGTATTTGACATCAACAGATCAGGGGTCATGATGAAAAGGCAAAGAGAAGATGAGAAGTCAAAAGGGATCACCCAAGCCCATGGAGGCAAGTGGAAAACGAGATGAGATGTCCCCAACCCGGCACGAATGCAGACAAGTGCCATGTTCAAGAGCGACATACTGTCGACACGACAACGATTCTAGTTCCATTTTTCCCCACCATTTCTGGCGAGTACCTCTTTATTTTTACACAAGATTGAAGAGGATACCATATGATTGTGATATAAGTTCGTCCTTTGGACGAATCCAACCTAGTACATTTAATGAGCCCTAGGAAGGAGAAACTCGAATATCGTCATCACGACTGAATCCAATGTCATCAGGGTTTAACGAGTCTGACAAAGGAAGAACTCGACATATTTTCATGTTTAGAGAGATTGAAAAGACAACAAAAAAGTAAACTCCAACGGTCCCTTTTCGTAAATAGTTCCTCAGACCCAAAAAGGTAGAAAACTATGTCTGAGAAAACCTCCTAGTTGCGATAGGCTAGGGTATTCCTTTTTCGTAAGTAATCTATCCCAGCCTGAAAAAGGGGTAAACGTATACTGGGTAGATGCCATTTCGGGGCCACTTTAACGAGATCGAAACGACAAGGGACTCGACAATATTTTCATTTTTAGAGAGTCAGAAAAGAGCTGAAAGTTGACTCCTCCTGGAGGAACGAGTGGCATCAAGGGGTAGCTACTGGTTCCGGTGATGGTGGAACTGCTCATAACAAATAAAGGTCAAGAGGCTGGCCAACAAGACCACTCATCGCAGCGGTTCCTCAGGAACAGGTAAAATAATCAAGTGAAGGCATATGATCGGCCAAGCAGATAGTGACGATGGAGTGAGAAAACCAAGGCTCATCTAGCAAAAACAGGCTGATAAAATGGCAATCACGAGAGGTAAAATGGTAATGGTTTCATTTTTACACAAGCTTGAAATCAAGAAACTCTGCTTGAAGTTGGTTCCATTTTTACACAAGCTTGAAACAAAGATAAAATATGCTTGAAACCGGTTTCATTTTTACACAAGATTGAAATGGAAAAAAACTATGCTTGAAAAAGTAAGCATGCCCCCAGCATGGTGACTTAATTCAAGGTACATGCCCCCTAAGCTTCAGTCCATATGAAAGGCAGATGGAGTGAAGGTTCAAGTTACGAGATCAAGAGACTGACTCGACTGGGATTTTACGAGATCTAAACAAAGAATCGAATTGAACAGGAAATTGTTTCATTTTTTTAACGAGGTTGACACATTAAAAGAACTATCCTTAGGACACCTTGTTTCATGGTTTAAGGAGCTTGGCACAAGACAAGGAACTTTGCTTCGACCGGCTTGTTTCATTTTTTAAGGAGCTTGAAACAAGAAGATGAGCCATGCTCCAACCGACCTCATCATAATGAACAAGAAGTCATCGCTTCCAAGAGTTCCACTCCCGATGGAAGGAAAACATCCTGGAAGTCAGGACCCAATGCCCCCAACACACTATGCACGACGGCATTATCACTAAGTACAAGCACAGGGTATGTAGCCACATAGTTGACCTGCAGTGGGGCAAATACAACGGGTGGATAAAAACCAGGAAGGGATGATGGCAGGCCAGCTACCACATCAGGGCCAAAGAACGAAAGCTAATCAATGGTCACGATCTGTCCTTCATGTGGAAAACAGACCACACGAAAAATGGAGGAGACAAGTGCTCCCATGGCATAGGTGTAATCGCGCCCCAAGAGCAGATTGAAATCCAAGGGGCCTAGAACAACCATCACATCCATATGGATAGTTTTACCTCCCAAAGTAACAGGTAACCTTGGAAGGATCCCTAATTGACTAATATGAAACTTCGCTATCAAATACATTTTTATGACCCAAAAGTATTTACATAAAACCGAAACATTTACAGTTGAGAAAATACTAACGTACGCACCTTCGTCTATAATGGTACACACAAAACATACAAAGAAATACCGTTAGACGAATTGATATACAAGACGGAAGGTAGTATCTCCTGGACCCATTCCTAACTGCTGGCTACAAATACTTTGAGGTCATTGTGACTAACCAAGATGGTTTTCCTTTAAAAGAAGAAGAAGAAGAGCATCCTCCATGACCTCCATCTCGAAGGTGGGAGAATCAGGGACTTCCCATGACGGGAAGCATGCCTTCTTGAGGTATAGGGATAGGCGAATCGTTCTCCAAGTCCGAGGAATCTAAAGAAACAAGAAGAACATGAGGGATGTGGGATCCACTCTCAATGGAAAATACCTGGTGCACCGTAGACAGAGCTAGATCAATCGATCCCACGAACAATGGTTGGTCAAGAATAGATTCATGATTGTGAGTTTCTGGGGGATTGGGACCAACCAAGGATGACTCTTGACTGATCGTTAAATCAACTGGTGAAGGACTAAAAGAAATTTGTTTGTAACCAACCGGAAGGCACGGTGCAGAAACAGTCGAGTTGTAAAAAAATCTCTTGGCTTCATCCATATACAGACAAAGGTGAATGGCATGATGCCCTTCACACAAGGTTGACAAGGATTGGGAAAGCTTAATGTTTTCTTAGCCCTTACCAAACATTCGCTGAAGATGGCCCCAACCGTACCCCAGAAGCCAGCAATAATGGGGATGACCATTAGACCATACTTTTAGCACCTTGGGAATGCCAGTGGAAATCTCAAGAAGATGTATCCCCCTGCACAACATGCATGGGAACTGCACTTCACATGTTTAAAGTCGATTAAGGAGGAGATGTTTTGGACATGTGGAGATGGCAGCCTTAGCCTTCCTCTTATCAGACTTCTTCTTCTTTGTCTTCTTCTTTTTCTTCTTAGCCACCTGGTTACTTGAATCCAGACTTTCACCAGGCGAAGTAGAAGAGGAGGACGCAGAAACAGGCGAAGAAGGGGAGAGGTCCACCTTGGAATCAACATGATGTTGTTCAGGTGGAGGAACTGATTGAACAGTATCCGAGACATTCGGGACCACAGAGGTTGAAAACAACCAAACAGGAAACCCAACAGTTAACCTAGGAAGGGACAACGTTGCCATATAAGGAGCACCAACATTTCCAAAAGGAGCAAAATGACTAGGATTCCCGTCGGAGGGGAATCCTTGGTTGGTGAACTCCAGAAAAGTTTCCATCGGAAACGACCCGAAACAACACCCTAAGGAAACTAAATTTAACTGGGAATATTTCGTGGGCAGTTAATTTTTTTAAAACATCAACAAAACTTCACTATTTCATCTTTTAAGAGTCGAGAAACAGGAAAAAGGTGACTCTATCGCTTTCAGATTGGAAACAAGCGTGAAAGGACAAACGCTTGATGATATTTTCAAATTTAAAGAGTCATAAAAGATCGAAATGACTACTTTGGTAATCTAGGCAAAGGGTGTACCAAATATCTGTGAATTTCAATATACACCTTGGTTTCAAAATGAAAGAGAAATCAACCAAGGACTTGACGTACGTGCAAGCAATCTCCCCGAATGCTGTGTCCGGTGTATGATGGGTATAAGGCAGCAAACTTGGCTTCCTACGGATAAAGGATAGAAACCTAGCGGGGTCTCCCTTTATATACTCGACGGTACGAGGAGCACAAGTCCGTGCTAGTGATGTCTAAAGCTAAGAGGCAAACGACAGCTACTAGGTTTAACGACACCGAAACACGTCTCTAGCCTAGACCTCTAAATATTTCATTAATGTTTCAATGCTTCCTTAGTGTAAATTGAATAAATTTTAATGTTAATCTTCAATTATGTCTCGGTTTCAAGGCCCTACCGTATGTCATCTGACAATCTTCTATATGCAACTATATGACGAAAGAAATATTTCAATTCGATGAATGCTATCTAGTTAAGGGAAGAAATTCAAACAATGATGCAACAAACAGCAATACTGAAAATGAAATTTTTCCAAACTAGATGACTTTCACTATCCAAAAGTAATTTCAAACATTCAATGATGCGAATAATGCAATGTAATCTATGAAAAATCCTCTTTTTCGAAAACTATGCGATTGTAATCTATGCACAATTTCCTCTTCCTTTTCAAATGATAATAATGCACTCAATGCATTTTTCGATGAAATGAGAATCTACTTAATGCATGCTTTTAATGAAAGATAATGCACTCAAAGCGATTTTTAGCTTTCAATCATTAAACAATGTGATCTAAGTTCAATGATAAATCTCAATAATACTTTTCAATGCAATGTGATCTAATTCATTTTAACGAAAAGAAAACTATGAGATGAAAACTAAAAGAACGCAAAACTCCTTAACAAAAGGATAAATGCAAAAGGGATGCAAACAAACACTAAGAATGCAATCGTTGTTTCAAAACACTTTGTAACGAAATTCCTCAAAAGGTGACAAGACATATGAGGTCAAACGCAAAGAGGACTTCCAAAGCATGAGATCAAAACAAGGCATTCATTCCCTTTTACATCAAGAAATCATGGAGAGAAGACATTTCAAACAATGAGCAATGTAATCTATGCTCATACAGTGAAAAGACCAGAAGGGAAATACACACTGGTGAAGGATTTGTTGAGCCCCAAGATTGTACTTTCTTTCATCTTACTTTACCTCAGTTTCCTTTATCCATTGTTATCCCAGACCCAAATGATCAATGAAATTAGTTAAAATTAATTTTAGAATGATTAACATGGCTAACTTGCTAAGTTTTGTGATTTTGTCATTGTAATGCGTTTTGACCGAAACTAGCTGCAGAATGCAGACATTCCGTAGCTAACCATAAATTCTACAGTTGTCTTCACGTTCAAGCATGTTCCAGGTGTTCTCTCAGGAAAAGCCACACATGGGTATATTCCACATTATGTCCTCATTGTTCGTTGCTCACCATGAAGAATGAACCGAATTCTGGACATGGTTTTGGTACATGGGAACTCATTCAAGGAGGCAAACTTCTAATAGGACTGTCCTAGTCCAAATGTCCTTTGTCCCTTTACGCTACCATATTTAGAGTCCTAGTACGATTTTGATACGGAAAGACAATGATCCCCGTATTGTTGCAAGTTCTGTTATGTAGATTTGTTATAAAAGCACTTGGGAAACCGAGAGACAAGCTCTAGATTTTTCTTAGATTTCATGTATTGACTGCTATATTTCTGAAGACCGAGACTACTCTATTTCAAATAATTTCTTTAATGAAGAAGATAAAATATTGCTTTGAACGTTGAGTTGATTTTGAGTTAGATCTTGTCTGCAGAGGGCTCGTTCTATATGGCTTTACTTTCGTAATTTAGATAAGTATCTTAGTTTTTTTCATGTTTTTGAAGTTTGAGTTCATAGTTAATTTCACTAGCCACTATAGCTATACTTGTTCTAAGAAACTCTTCCAAAAGAAGAAACTTTTCCAAAAGATCATGATAATGAATGGGAAATGGCTGTAGTGTTGTAGAATTTATTTGTAATTTCTTTTGTTCGTTATCACAGTTGAACTTATACTAAGAAAACTCTTCCAAAAAATCCTTATGATGTCTAAGGCATGACTATGATACTGAATGTTTCAGTTGTTTGTTTGCACTAAGTAGCATAGCTAATCTTACTCTTAAAACGCTCTTCCAAAATATCATAATGATGGGTAGGAGATAGCTGTGATGTCTTAGTTTTTAAATTGCTTTCAGTCTTTATGTTTGCATTTGCACTGAATTGTACAGCCAAGATTGTTCTAGCAAGCTCTTCCAAAATACCATTCATGATGGAGAAAACAGGCTGTAGAATCCCATAGATTAATGCATGATAACTTAGTTAGGGTACTCCGGAGTCAAATTGCATTCAATTCATGCTCTGTTATTTTGTTTTAAGTTTGATAATGGCTTGTTAGTTCAGCACTATTTATTGTAGACTAGTGACAATTTATTTCAGTTTTAGCTTAGCTCATTGTATTTACATTCCACATTTAGTTGTCATCCATTGCATATTAGATTACATTAGTTTTTAAACTTAAACAATACGGCCTTCATTGTTTACAAAATATCTTTTGTTCCAAATCTATAATTGACTCATAACCATCTGAACAGAAGACAGTATCATCCCAAGGCCTGAATTACTTTTGCAACTTCTTTACCACTTCATAAACAAAGCCTTTCCTCAAAATACTACTTTAAAAAGAAATCCATAACTTTTGAATAAGGTTTAGTGATGTTAAACTAAGTTGCAGAATAGAATTAGGAGCTAGTCTTAGAGTAGAGATCTTATGATGTTACCAATATTCTCCTCCAAATATGCTTCAACAAATCTTTAATCATGGATAAAATGTTGTATCATTATAAGCTGATTGTTTAATTGTTTGGTTAGGAGAATTTGTATACTTAGATGACCATTTCTCAAGCTCTCCCAAAATACCTTTAATGAAGGAATTGGACAAGTTAAGTTTATGTTTTGATTCATTTTCTTGAAGTCATTATCAAGCTTTGTATTCTGCTTAGTCATAGTTTAGGTTTGATTCTGTTTCAGTATTTTCATTTGCATTTGTCATTGTCATCAACCAATTAGGCTTCACTCTGTTTTTAACCAGTAGCTTCTTTCCACTAGATTTTTAGTCATTTTCCTTGTGAGCATAAAAACCATCAAAAGACCAAAAACATCATAAATCATCATAAAAGACCAAAAACATCATAAAACACTAAACACAACGCATTGAGAAACAAACACTTAGGCACATACAGTGCACTTCACTTCAGCAGTTTACCAACCCTGGTTGACAATTAAATGAACTCAATTTAGGAGACTAGGTTGAGCACAAACATTTTGGCGCCGTTGCCAGGGAAGTGAAAAATAGGTAACCTTTGTTTCTTAATTCCCAAAAACAATTATATGCGTAGAGAGAGAGACTCAAGGGGTAGATTCATAAGCAGCAGAAACAGAAATTTGATTCCTAGAACACCACTTGTTTCACCTAGACCAAGAGCTAGTACACCTTCAACTCAGGCCCACATTCCATCCTTTACTGATCTTGGACTTCTAGAAGACCTCAGATCAGATATCCCATTAGAAAAACCTTCCACTTCATCCACTGAACCTGCCTTAGAAGAAGATCTAAAGACTCCTGTTAGGGACACAAAATTTTCCACTTCCACAGGAGAATCAACTATGGCAAAAGAAGGGGGAGGAGGAGTCTTTAATGGAGAACACACATTATTTGGAGGTAGAGGTAGAGGTAGAGGAGAAGGAGGTAGAGGAGAAGGAGGTAGAGGTGCAGATGGAGGAAGAGGTAGAAGAGAAATAAGAAGCTCTTTTGGGTTCCCTATAATTGATGAAGAAACCAATACAACCATGAAAAACATTTCACCCTCTGTCCTTCCAAACTTCTATGGACTTAAAACTGAAGATCCTGAAAAATTCCTATTTGAATTTGAAATCCTGTGTAGAACTTATAACTACTTACAAGATGCTCAAAAACTGAAACTATTTCCTTCAACATTGAAAGGAGCAGCATTGAAGTGGTTTATGAGTTTGATCAACAGTTCTATTAGGACATGGGAAGACATGAAACAAGCATTTCTAGAGAGGTATCTGGATTATTGTATGCTGGTCAATCATAAGGAAGAAGTGTTTAAGATGTTACAAAAAGAAGATGAAAACTTGGAAGATTTGTTGGAGAGATTTCATTACAACATCAAAAGAGGAAAAATGGAAAACCTAGATCAAGACACCTTAAAAGCTCTTTTGTTGAAAACAATTAGGGATGAATGGTTGGATATCCTTAACATGATGGGAAAAGGGGATATATCACAACTCACATTACCTGAAATATCTGAGTTATGTATCAGCCTTTCAAGAGGGAAATCTAAAACTGTCAAAGGTCCAAGAGATCCTGCTCTTGCAAGGGCAAGTAAGTCTGCTTCTGGGACAGTAAGTAGATCAGAAATAGGACATATGCTTGATGATTTTAAATCTGACATCTTAGGGAGTCTTAGTGAACAAATAGACACCCTTAAGATACAAAACAAGCAAAAAGTTGAATCTGATGCCTTGGCAATCTTTTGTCCCAAATGTAGAAAGAAACATGCCTTGAGAGAGTGTCCTTTGGATGTAAAATTTGTAGAGACCTGTGTCATTTGTTCTGAAAAACATGAGACCAAGAATTTTCCTTCTCTTCTTGGTCTCAAAGCTGTATTTCAGGAGGAAACTCCTACAGATTCCACAGAATCTCTCAATTTTGTCTCTAGAAGGCCTTGGCAGCGACCTCAAACACAAGGATTCCATGATCAAATGTATAATCAACCTCCACCTTGGAATTCTTGGCAGCAACCTTGGCCTCAATTTCAAAATCAATCTCAAGCTTGGGCACAAGGAGCACAAAATCCCTTTGGAAGATACTCTCAGTATTATCAGTATCCACCATCCTATCCACCATACCCACATTTTTATCCTCAAAATCCTCAACAAAATTTTCAACAAAATCCTCAACAACATCATCAGAACCCACCACATCAAAATCAACCACTTCCATTACCATTCCCTCAAAAATAAAATCAATTGCCTGCTCAACCCATACCAAACCCCAATAATAAAAATCCTTAGAACACATACATGATAGAAGGCCAACAGTTTCCAAATTATTTAATTACTCCTTTAGACCTTAGTGATGTTCAACTTAGGTCTGGAAGAATACTTGAAAAGAGGAAACCTTCTGTGATCATACAAGAACAAGACAACTCTGAGGAAGACTCTCTACGGGTGAATAAAAGTCTTGAGGAAGACACATCTTTTCAAGACCCAAACACTGAAAAATTAAAGCAAAAAGATCCAATAATTTCAACTCCTGTATTAGAGCAACCATCCACATCTACTTCTATACCTCCCTTTCTAGAAAGATTACAAATTTATAGAGGTGTAGAAAAAAAAATTATGGTGCCTAATTATGATTTCCTAGATGAGCTGAGAAATGTTTGCATTAAAATTCCATTATTACAAGCCATCAAGGAAATTCCAATTTTAGCCAAAACAATAAAGGAGTTGAGTATGAAGAAAACAAGAAAAAGAATAAGAGAAACAAAGAAAATTCAACTGGCGGGAAAAATAGCAGACATTATGATGGGCAAGATTGCTATTCCAAAGTATCTTGACCCAGGAAATCCAGTTGTCAAAATTCACATCAATGGAATTGAAATCCAAAACACACTCATTGATTTAGGAGCAACAATCAATATCATGAGTAGACAAATCATGGATAAACTGAAACTTCCTAATCTTCTCTTTACACCCACACTATTACAATTAGCAGATAGATCTATGATCAAACCAGATGGGGTAATAGAAGACATTCCAGTGTCCCTAGATTCTTGGGAGTACCCTGTGGATTTCATGATCCTAACTCCTAAGAATAATCTGGGAGGCCATCCTGTTATATTAGGAAGACCTTGGTTGGCTACAGCTGATGCTTTTATTAGTTGTAGGTCCGGTGATATGTATATTTCTGATGGTAGTTCAACTAAGAAATTCACTTTATATCCTCCAGCTAGGACAATTACAGATTTAGATGACACTCAATGGATAGAGGATGAAGAAGATTTACAACCTCTCTTCACAATTTCAGAAATTAGTGAAGATAATCAAATTCTGAATACTCTAGAAAAATTTTATATCCTCTACAGAACAAAAACATGAATCATTTAAAGAGGGATCCAATATTGAGTTTTTGTCATCAAGGCAGATGTCTCTTCATTCTATGGATAAATTTGGCAGCTCTACAAGTGAGATATTTCCAGGCAAAACTTTGAACATAAATAAAAACCTAGAAAAATCTCAACAAGAAGAGTTAGACAAAGTATTACAGAGACATTCTTCTGCATATGCATGGGAATACACTGACATGAAAGGGATAAGCCCCAAGACTTGTACTCATCACATCTATATAGAGGAAAATTGTAAACCAATCAGACAACCTCAAAGACGGATGAATCCAAATCTTAGGGAGATTGTTAAAGAAGAATTGCAGAAATTGTTGAATGTCAACTTTATCTATCCTATTTCAGATAGTCATTGGGTTTCTCCTTTGGTAATTGTGCCAAAGAAAAATGGTAAATGGAGGGTATGTATTGACTACCGAGAATTAAACAAAGCTACTCTTAAAGATCATTTTCCCCTACCTTTCATAGATCAGGTGTTAGATACCTTAGCTGGCAAAAAGTACTTCTCATTTCTAGATCGGTTTAGTGGTTATAATCAAATTCAAGTAGCACTTGAGGATCAAGAAAAAACCACATTTACCTGTCCTTGGGGTACCTATTCTTACCGAGTATTGCCATTTGGATTATGCAATGCACCTGCAACATTTCAAAGGGCAGTATTAGGGATCTTTTCGGATCTAATACATGATTGTGTAGAGGTATATATGGATGATTTCACAGTTTATGGAAACACATTTGAAGAAGCCTTAGCAAACTTGGAAAAAGTTTTAAAGAGATGTCAAGAAGCAAATATTTCACTTAGTCATGAGAAATGTTTCATGATGTTTACTGAAGGTATTGTTTTAGGGCATCACATTTTAGGGGATGGGATTAGAGTTGATGAGTCAAAAGTTGAAGTCATCTCTAACTTATCTATTCCAAGTTGTCAAAAAGATGTTAGGAGTTTTCTAGGATTTACAGGATATTATCGGAGATTTATAGAAAACTTCACTAAGATAGCATCTCCACTCTTCAAATTACTTACCAAAGATTGTGAGTTCAAGTGGAATTCTGATTCCCAGTTAGCCTTTGAGACCCTGAAAACCAAAATTTCTGAAGCACCTATTTTAAGGGGACCTAACTGGAAGTTACCTTTTCATATCTCAACATATGCTTCTGATACAGCTCTAGGAGCAGTATTGGGACAAAAAGACCTGATTCCTTATGCCATCTACTATACCAGTAAAATTTGACTCCTGCAGAGTTAAACTATACTGTAACTGAAAAAGAGTTTTTAGCTGTTTTTCATGCCATAAACAAATTTAGACACTATATAACAGGCTATGAAACTTTTGTTCACACTGATCATTCTGCAATTAGATACTTAATGAAAAAATCAATTACTAATGGCAGAGTCATAAGATGGTTATTGCTTTTACAAGAATTCAACATTACCATTCTAGATAGGCCTGGAAAACAAAACACAATAGCTGATTTCCTATCTAGACTCCAAAACATCAAATATGACACTCCAGTTGAAGATCAATTTCCTGATGAATATCTTTTTGCAATTTCTACTCAAACTCCTTGGTTTGTTGACATTGCTAATTATTTAGTTTCAGAAAAATTTCCTTCAATAATGAATGCAAGAGATAAAAGAAAAATCATTTATGATAGTGAAAAATATTCATGGGTTGCTAATGAGTTGTACAAGACAGGTCCAGATTTGATCATTAGGAGATGTGTTCGTGAAGATGAGATGCCTGAGATTCTCAAAGCATGTCATGATGAACCTTGTGGCAGACACTTTGCTGATAAGAGGACAGCCTATAAGATCCTTAATTTAGGATATTATTGGCCATCCTTGTTTAAATATGCTAAAGAGTATGTCAAAAGGTGTGACAGTTGCCAAAGGGTAGGGAAACCTTTTCCTTCAGGTGAGATGCCATTACAACCTCAGGTACATATTGAACCTTTTGAAAAATGGGCTTTGGATTTTGTAGGACCTATTAGTCCTCCATCAAGACAAAAGAGATATATATTATTTTGCACTGTTTATGTTACCAAATGGGTAGAAGCCAAGCCATTACTTTTTGCTAATGAAGCATCTGTAGTTACTTTTATTTTTGAGGATATTTTTACTCATTTTGGTGTACCAAGGGAAATTGTTACAGATCAAGGAGCTCAATTTACATCAAGGCTAGTGGAAAAAATGATGGAGAGGTACAAAATTAGGCATAGAAAATCTACTCCTTATCATCCACAAGCAAATGGTCAAGTGGAATCTACTAATAAGGTCATTGAAGGAATCCTAACAAAGACTGTTCATTTACATAGAAGAGATTGGGTAGATAGGCTTCCTGAAGCCTTGTGGGCCTATAGAACTACATGGAGAAACAAAACAAGTCATACTCCTTATGAACTTGTTTATGGAAAGAAAGTTTTGTTTCCCATAGAGTTCCATATTCAAACTTTCAAAATGGCAGTTCAGCTAGGACTTGATTTAACGGAGGCACAAAAGCATAGATTGGAGCAGATTAATGAATTGGATGAGATCAGACAAGATGCAGTTCAGAAAACAAGTCTAGTCCAACAACAAAGGACTAGATGGCATGATAAGTACATAAAAGAGAAGAAATTCAAAGAAGGTGATTGGGCTCTCTTGTTTGATTCAAAATTCAAGGATTTTCAAGGTAAATTTCAAACACATTGGCTAGGGCCATATGAAATTGTTGAAATTTTTGACAATAGAGCAGTAAAAATCAGGACAATAGATGAAGAAGAGGTCACTTTTCTTGTGAATGGTCATAGATTGAAGTTGTATCACAAACCACTCTCAAAAGAAGAATTTGTCAAGAAGTTCCAGGAAAACAGTGATGTGAAGTTAATGAAGAAGAATTTTTCTTCTTCATCAACTTGATTGAATTTTCTGAAGCATTTCTTTTGAAAATAAAAATAAAAATAAAAATAAAATAAAATAAAATAAAATAATAAAAAAATAAAAGTATAAACATGAAAACCAATCACTGATTGGCATGTTTATACATAAAAGATAGGGTGAAAATCAGAGTCTTTCTGACACTCTAACTTTTCCATTTTGTTTTTGCAAGCAGCTGCTATAAAATCATAAGTTCAGATTCATTGTACTTATGATCCATCTCATTTCATCTCATTCCATACTTCATCCACCTCAGTTCCATATCAAAATTTAAATTTTAATGTTTTTCTGCAAATGAATAACACATGTCATGGATTGCAGGACATTTCCTATATTCTTCCACTCCATTTCATAAATTGAATCCATCCCATTCCATCATTCACTTCATACATATCCCATTATATCATGTTTCATCATCCATCTTCATTCATGCCATATAACATTTCACTTATATTCCAAACCACTCCATTCCATGATTAAAATTCTCTACAGGTACATTCTGCAACTAAACAGACATTCTGCAGCTGATCAGATTTTCCGCAGCCAAACAGTCATTCCGCAGCTACAGATCCTGAAGGCACTAATCAGCAGACATTTGAATTGCAACAAGATGATCCTGTATATCCATGAAAAATTAAAATCAAGAAGGATTATGAAGACTTTTCCAGAGGAGAACAAAGTATACAAAGACCACAAGAAGCAGATGAAAAGCAAAGGTAAAAAGTTTTGATTATAATGGCATGTCATAAACTTTAGTATAGTTTTAGTTATGAATCATTCGAAAAAGTTGTTTTGATTATTTTTATTGATCATGCCAAATATACCCTCCACAAACTTTGGATAAAAACCTTTCATTTCAAATTCTATACCCGAACATCATTTAAGCGGTTAAAAGGATGAAGTGTTTGATTTCCTCACGTCACCCAGCCAAATCATTTAATGATGATTTTTGAATCCGTTGTAAAAATATCCGCAGTATTTTCACTCATTGATTTGTTTTCTTCACCTCACTTCATTAACTCGTTCCGTAACTACTTCCATCACTCCATTCCGTAGCCAGCCCTTCATCATTTCATTCCGCAAAACAGAGATATCTCTATCACCGTGAGCAGAGGTAAATCAGTTTGAAATATCAAACCACTATCACCGTGAGCAGAGATTGAAGCTGTTATCACTCAGGTTTTCCTAGAAGTTGTGTAAGAGGAAAGTATACCCGAGGTAACCACAAACCAACCTGTTAGATGCAGAATCTAGCCAATCTGCATCCAGAGAGGGCTCTCTCTTTATGATTTATCTTTGTTATTGGAAGGTTTTAGGCTAGTTATAGATTCAAAGTTTGTTTTGGGAAAATGGTGGAATCCACAAACTAAGGGCAAGGTTGAGAGCTTTCAGTCCATTGGGCTATGGAGTCAAGGATGGCTTTACTGGATGTCTATTCTAAGCACAAGATGGTATTACAGGGCAAGATAGCTAGACAGAGAACAATCCTTAAAATTTAAGTGGATGGGATGATTCTTGAAGGGATGAAAGGCAGCTAAGAATCTTTCACCATGTTCAAAAGAGAGGAATGAGATGACTACAAACAAAGAGCAATGAAGAATTCTTTATTATAGCAATCAACAGTGTTTAAATTAGCAAAGCAGGAGCATTTAAGAATTCATGCTTATAGCTAATTTAGAAGAAAACATTAAGAACAATCACATTTGAAAACAGAGTACAATTAAGCAAATTCTGTTTCAATCTTTTATGTAAATTATTCGGAAATGGATATGATGGTATTAAAAACTAATATAAAATTTCAGACAAAAGGTAGAAACACTTATTGAACTGTAGTCCAACACATGAATCCTGCAACAAGTCCAGTGCTTTCAAATCGTCATCCAGCAAGCCACAAGTAAATTTCTCCAAAAGCTTTTATTCCAAAATTCTCAATGTTACAGCAGAGTAATAGAATCCACCCTCAATACTCTCTTTGAGGGTTTATTTATACACAAAATAATCTAAAACAATCTTACACTAAATTAGCCAATAACCTAGGCTGACTTAAAGCATTATTTACAAACAAACGAGAGACAAATGGTCTCGTGGATAGAATAATGTGTAACTGCCGATGTGTTGTTCCTTTCTTCGTGGACGTGCTGGAGGTAAGTGCTTAAAATAAGGCTCTGTGCTGTCCCTTGCGTATTTCTTTGACTTTTTGGACACTCTTTATTCTCACGGATACTCTTTAACCTTTTCACCTGATACTCTTTCATCTGTCTTCCTGTTTTTACCATTTACTTGATAGTAAAGATAAAATCTCATCCTGAAAACACTTTTACAAAACTTCCAACATTTCCTTCCACCATTGATCATCTGGTATCATAGTTCTTCTGAGCTTCCTTAAAGTTTCATCTGCTTCAGTAAGTTTATAAAAAGTGGGTTCATTTGGAAATAGATACTTTATTTCATGCTCCAGATGAAATAAATTCCTCACTTTATCATAGATACTTTTCCCGGTTGGTAATGTTGATTCCGACGAGCTAGTAGAACAATCAGCTGTGGTTTTAACATGAGCCTTTATTCTCTTCTCATAGGTTTCCAAGTCTACTATTTGATCTTCTGTGAGCATGGGACTTGGTAACCCACTATCCAGCAAAGCTTGAAATTTCTCTCTGAAAACGTTGATATCAACCAAAATGTCTGTACACTTTCTTTCTAAATTTTGCATGAAAGTCCTCTTGGTGAAAACTCTTTTTGCTTCCAAAACTGCACATGTCCTGTCATCAATTCCTAACAATGCAAGCTGTTGTTTTGTTCTAGAATTCAAAAATTGAATGATTTGATTGGCCTGCTCAGGCCTGCCTCTTAATTCATTTCTGGTCCTGTTTATTTCTTCTTGGGCAATTTTAACCAGCTCATTTTGTTCAAAGATAGCTTGAATGGAGGGCCATATGACCTTTATTAACTCTATGATGTTACCCCAAAGAATGTCATTTATTTCCTTTAGAGGCTTTTCTAAAGAAAGATCCTTTTCCAAAGCCTCAACCAATTTTTCCAATCTTTTTATCTCTCTGGTGTTATCAGCAGCTGTCTTTTTGGATGTGTCATATTTTTCCTCCAATTTTGTTAATTGCAATTTTGTTTCTTGGAGTTCTGTGACCCTCAGTTGCAAACTCTCCATTTGTTTTATTAAGTCCTCAGAACTTAAGCCAGAAGTGTTCACCTGAGATGGCTATATCTGCTGTCCTGTTGTTGTAGTACCTGTTGCTGATGTCTGCTTGATAATTTCCTGTTCCTGTAATGCTTTTTCCAACTCCTTCTCTGTTTCATTAAGTCGCTCAGTCATATTCAGGAGCAACTCCATCATTTCTTCCTGTGAATTTCCTTTTATAACTTCCTGGGTCTGAGGGTGCCTCGAGGCTGGTAGTTTCAGCTGTTTTCTGAGTGCAGCTATATCATCCTCTTTCTTCTTTACCAATGCCTCAATACCTTTAATGTCTTTGGGATTGTGACCCAAACCAATAATTATCTCTTCTAGAGACTTTATTCTATTATCCTTGGCCTGTGAGGAGGCCTTCTCAATTTTCAATTGTGCAGTAGTGTTATTCAAAGAATCTTGCAGCGTTAAAGCTGCCATGGCATTGTTGGTGAGAGTAGAATAAACCATTTCCCCAGTCTGTCTATGTAGCTCTATCTGGTCCAGGGGATGGATATCCTTTGCTAAAACTTCAAAATTTGTTCTGATGTAGTCTGTTGCTGAAGTTGGCTTTGGCACCTTTGCTTTGAAGTGGCTCATTAGCATTTTACCTTGGGAAAGGTCAAACGCTGACATTAGCCTTTCTTGATTATGAGGAGCCATCTTCATATACTGATCATATACCTTCATTTTCAATGGATCATTCTTTGTTTTAATATTAATGAAGGTTCTTTTAATGTCTCCGGTATCTGTCTTTGGCGGTCTGAAAGAAGATACTTCAGTGCTTAATTGCTTTTGTATCCCTTTCTGGCTTATGTTTGTTTCACTTGCTGTGCCTGTTTGCTGACTATCTTCCCTACCATCATCAAATACTTCATCTATAATTTCTACATTTGGAGGTGGATCAGATTTGTGTTTTTTAGTTTGATAAACCTGTGAGGCTCCTTTTGAAGGTGTGGTATCTGGAGCTAGCCTCTTTTTCCCTATTTCCACATTCAGTGGAGTTTGCATCTCTGGAACTTGGATGTGTTTTGCTGGTGTGGGAGAAGCCTGAGATTGTTCCGGTGCTTTGGAACTCTGTGGTTTTTCAGCCATGACCAAAGTTTCAATAACCTGGATTACGGGTTCCTTTCCTTTACCCTTGGGTTCTGCTGCTACTGATGGACTGTCTTCCTGTAATGCTTGCTGTAAAGTGGCTGCTGAAGATGTGCCAATATAAGGTACCTGCATTTGACCACACGTTTCTAGGTCAAAGTTCTTCTCAACATCTTTCAAAATCTTATTCATTCTGTCTGCTTCACTTTCTTCTTCAACAAGAGTCCCTTCAACCCATTCATCTTGATTTGCATATTGTTCTAGATCAGGAATCTTGTGGTGTATATAGGGAGATGATTTGTTTTTTAATCTCTTTTCACAAATAAAACCAAAGGGGTCATAAGGAACCCAACGGAAAGATGTCTGAAACTTTTTCTCTAATAGAAGTTCTGCTTCTCTCTCAGCTTCCCTAGAATTGCAGATGAAAGGACCTAATTGGCTTTTGATCCTTAACTGAGCTTTCTTCTTTACATTGCAGAAATGGATCACATCTGAATTGTTCATCTGCCTAAAGTATTCTAGGGCAAAAATTCTCATTGGTACATATCTGGGTAACTTGAATGGACGTAATTCACATCCATAAATCCTGATGACTGTATGGTTTTGGTATAAGTACCAATCCCCAATCTTATAACTCTTTGACAGTTGCAAGGTTTTTCTAATTTCATTGCTTAGTCTTGGGGGAGAAATTCATGTTAATAAAGTTGTTGCTGGATATACAAACTGATCAATGAATTCTGAGTAGGAGTAGGGAGATTCAGAGGAAAAATGAATGATGGGGGACCAAAAAATGACTGACCTGGGATTCTTCTTGGCATCAAGTTTCTGTACAGGGAAAGGGAATCTTTCTGACTGATAGAAGATCATGAGATGATAGATAACTGAGGAGTACTTAAAAACTTTTTCTGTATCTAACCTTAAGAATTGATCATGGATTTTGCTGGCTATAAAAGAAGCATAGTCATATTTGATCTCAGGAGGTTGCCCAGGAGTGAAAATGGATAGCAGAGCCAAGGTTATCTCATCTACATATTCACTGGTGTTAAATCCTAGGACAAAAGATATTATATTTACAACGAGCCTTCCCAATTTATTGAAATAGTAAAAACCATAGGGGGGAGACCCTTTTGGCTGATGCTCAGGTAGCATGAAATGCTGGCACATGGATTTTAGCTTCTCTGGGGTTAATTGTCTGGTTTTCTCAATCAATCCTTCTATGGACAATGGTGCTAAATCTTGGTCTGGTTCAAAGTGCAACATGGCATTGATGGCCTGTGGAGTGATGGGAAACAGAACACTTTGGTCAGGAGCTATTACAGCCCTCCGTGCGGGATCATAGCTTGCCTGGCAATAATGAATGATTTCAGGGAAAATAAGGACTGAAGGAATTAGATACCTTGGGATATTAGATTCCCACAACCCTACAAGATCTTGCCCCTTTGAGTATTCGTCTCTGCAGCGACAATAGCTCAATAGGGGAGTTTCATCATAAGCCAGGTATTTTATTTGGAAATCTTCATCTATCAGAGGTAAATAATCCAAATCACGGTGAGGAGCATTCAATGGGGCGATATTCAGAGCTGCTGGGACCTCCATTTTGGTTCTTGTGGATTCAAAATGGAGGTTTTTTTGTTTTCTTCACGGGCCGGGCGGAATTCTTGAAACGAAGGGAATTGGAAGAATTTGCAGTTTCGGGGAGCAATTTCACAGGTTTAAAATCTCCAGGGAGGACTCAGTGATGATTTTTAACCACTTTTTCAGCGAAAAAACAAAGGAAATTGAGTTTTACTTGCAGTCGGGCGTAAAGGATAAATACCTGCTTTTTAGACGGAAACTGGTTCTTTAACAGGTAACAGGCAATGGCGGGACTGCTCTTCAACACGAGCGCAGCGGAATTTTGGGGCGGAATGATCAATTACAGCGGAAATTTTGAAAATTACTGTCATTCTCAGAATAATGAAAATAACTGAAAAACACGAAGAATGGCTTTATTTGCAAGTTTAAAAGTATTTTTATTTTTTCGAGGTGATGACATCATTGACGTACGGGGTGACGTAAGCTGGCAGTAAGCGGTAAGCGGTAAGTGGTACTCCCGCACCGCTTTTGGTCGAAGACGGTTTTGATCGCGGGGGGAGCGATTCCACAGAGCGTTTGCCACGTGGATGTCTGACTTTTCAAAAACCACCCATCCCCCGCTGGTTAAATTGCTGACAAGGGATGGGCAGCGGGATCAACGCTGGCCGTTGATCTGCGGGAGGATGATCCAACGGTTGGTGCGATGGGAAGATGGGCGGAGGTTTCATGTGGGCCTCGTCGTACTTTTAAACACTTTTAAATGTTTTTAATCGCTCCGGGGGCTTTTTAACTGGCGGAAATAGTTATTAATTAGTCCAGGCGACTTAATTAATCCTATGTGCAAAAGAAAGGGGTTGCGGCGGGGTTGTCTAAGTGGAATGCCAGGTGGACGAATTACGGCGGCACAACAATCTGTCGAAGTTTTATTCGTATTTTTGCGTTTAAACACACACAACGCATGTTTAAAGTTTTTATATATATATTTTTATTTTATGGTAAATTAATCAATACATAACTAATTCACCATAGGGGCGGGATTAAGGTATAGTGCTATATTTTAACCAAAGGGCATATAATGGGTTTTATTTTAAATGCGCGGGGATATAAAATACTTTGGTTAAACTTTATACTAAGGGGGTTTTTTGGGTTATTTATAAAAAAGGGAGTTATATACTTAGGAAAGGGTATTTCACTAGGGATTTAATATAATAGAGTTAAATGTTAATATGGTAAAGGACAAGGAAAATCAAAACATTTTTGTACATCTAAGAAAGTGATAACTTGTGAAGTAAATTGCAACATTATGTCTTCAACACTTAAACTTAGAATAACAAGTTATTTTGAGGAATTTTTATGGAATTTTGCATCACTTTCCTAAGTAAAATAGGATTTTACTTAGGAAAAAGTTAAAGATGGAAGATAACAATGATGAATTATCTCAAGTGCTTAGGTCTTTTTTGATCATTAGGCCGAGGGTCCGGTCCCTCCAGAAGTCAAGGAAATGCCTTGAGCCCCTTTGATCTCCAATTACCTTAGTACTTTTGGGGAAAATTAGTAAAGCTTTTGAGGGGAAAATGATAAGGGAAGTTAATGAATTTGACTTTTGCTTGCTGTGATTTTCCAGTGTATTTCCTGCTTTAGTACTTGTGATGAAAGTAAATGATTAACCAACATGTAGCAGCACCATTCATCAGATAACACTTTGCGGCACCATCTACCTACCCTATCTACTTAACACTACCATTTTGTCTTCTTTATTAGGGTGCATTTAGACTTGCAAACCCTGATCAATCTTTTCTTTTTACATGATGAATCTGTCTATTTCTACCCTTATTACATCCAAGGGCTCAGATTAAACTGTTGAGCACCTTTTATTCACTCTACCTAGCTACTTATCTGCCAAGATTAAACTGTTTGGCTAGATATTTATTCTCTAATCTATAACATGAACTTGAAATATGAGTAAGCCAAGTTTAAACAGTTTGACTTATTCATGAATTGTGGCAAAGGTTTGACAAGCTGCACACAATTGATTTATTACAAAAATGAAATAGAAGTGGCATTTGGATTTGCACACTTTCCTTGGTCTATTTTTGCTTGGGGTTCATTTCTTTTACTTTTTTTGACCATTTTATTCTTTTTTACCCTTTGATCTTTCTTTTAGGGTATACCCTCTTTACATTTTTTAACTTTTTTGATTTTTTGGTTTTTTCTAAGAATATGGAACACCTTTGCTCAAGTAAGAAGGTTTGAACATATTCCATAATTCCATCAAGACAATCATGAAAGATGAAACCTATTGGTATAGGAGTCTAACAGAAGCATTATCACCGTGAAGCAGAGGCATATCAGTGTGGAATTTGAAGCCATTGTCACCGAGAAGTGGAGATATATCATTGTGGAATTTGAAGTCATTGTCACCGAGAAGCAGAGAGATATCATTTTGAAGATTGAAGCACTGTCACCGTGAACCAGAGGTATATCAGTTTGAAGGTTGAAGTTATTGTTTCCGTGAGCAGAAAGAGTACTAATCTGAAGATTGAAGAAGGAATTATGGGCTTCATTGTAAGAACTGAACCAGTGGGCACAAAATACCTGGAAGGATACCCTCAAAGCAGAGAAATGTTGCAACAGGAAGGATGGCTACAATTTCTTGAGAAATTTAATGGCTTCCACAAAGAAGTCACTAAAACATTTGCAAGGTCATTCAAAGGAGTCGAGGTTGAAGTTGGAGATGTTAAATTCACTATCACAGAGGGTTTTATTGCAGAAGCAACATGATTGCTTAGACATGGAGACAGATGGTTTAAAAATAGAGAATTTCATAATGAATCATGGAATCAAATCCTAAAATCACCAGGTATGGATGTCACTGTGTTTAAAAATGGAATTCCAAGCTTTGCATTAAAAAATAAATGGAGAAATATATTGCTTATTCTACAAAAATTTATCACTTGTGAAGGTAGATATGGCACATTTTATGTTTACCATATTAGATTGATAATGCATTTTCTGGAGGAAGAGCTAAATTTGCCCTATTTCTTGCTTCAAAGTTTGAAAAAGATGGCTTTTAGTGTTCAAAGGAGAGTCCAATTCCTAGAGACAACTCTATACCATCATGGCTTGGTTAAGATTTTAATTGAACACCATTTAGCCAAAACAAAAGATACTTGGGATAATTTCTTGATAAGAAATCACTTTGAGGAACCAAAAGAGCCCTCACCTGAACATTAGGCTACAAGGAGAAGCAGAAAATGGAGAGCCTCTAAAATTGAAATTGACAAAACAGTACAGGAAAGTAGTGAAGAAATAATCTCAGAGAAGTTGACTCAAATCAAGAGACAACTTAAGAAAGAGAGGGTAATCAGAAAATCTGCCACAGAAAAAGGAGAGGGATCATCCCAGCCAAGAAGAAGCCATAGACTCAGGGGGAAACTAAGGAAAAAACAGATCAAACAAACAGGGGTGATAAATATAGAAGATGAGGAAACATCTATTGAAGAAGATGTTGAAGAAGATTTTAATGAAGAAACCCCTGAAATTGACCCTGCTCAGCAAGAAGTTTATGACTATGTTGAAACATTGGAAAGGAAAGCTTCAGAGAGTAGAGATAGAACCCCTAGTCCTCCACTGTCCAAAATAGATGTGTTAAGAAGGGATAGGTATGAGCTAGAAGTACTTAATAGACATATCAAAACTGAGAATGATATTCTGAAGGAACAAGTCAAAATAAAAACCAGTATGAACTCAACCTTATCTCTACAAATGGACAAAGTGGAAAAGGCTAATGAAAAGTTGAAAAAGAGGAACAAGAAGCTAATCAGGGCACTTATCAACTTAAGGTTCAAACTAGTCATCAGGAAACCCAGAAGACCTTTAACTTCCAGGCAAAGAAGAAGGAGAGGATTAGATGTTATGAGTTTATGGAATAAGTTGCATGAGGACATGCAAGAAGTCAGCAGTGGGGGTATGTTGAGCCCCAATATTGTACTTTATTTCATCTTACTTTACCTCATTTTCCTTTATCCATTGTTATCCCAGACCCAAATGATCAATGAAATTAGTTAAAATTACTTTTAGAATGATTAACATGGCTAACTTGCTAAGTTTTGTGATTTTGTCATTGTAATGCGTTTTGACCGAAACTAGCTGCAGAATGTAGACATTCCATAGCTAACCGGCAATTCTGCAGCTGTCTTCACGTTCAAGCATGTTCCAGGTGTTCTCACAGGAAAAGCCACACATGGGTATATTCCACATTATGTCCTCATTGTTCGTTGCTCACCATGAAGAATGAACCGAATTCTGGACGTGGTTTTGGTACGTGGGAACTCATTCAAGGAGGCAGACTTCTAATAGGACTGTCCTAGTCCAGATGTCCTTTGTTCCTTTACGCTGCCATATTTAGAGTCCTAGTACGATTTTGATAAGGAAAGACAATGATCCCCGTATTGTTGCAAGTTCTGTTATGTAGATTTGTTATAAAAGCACTCGGGAAACCGAGAGACAAGCTCTAGATTTTGCTTAGATTTCATGTATTGACTGCTATATTTCTGAAGACCGAGACTACTCTGTTTCAAGTTATTTTTCCTTTAATGAAGAAGACAACATTGCTTTGAACGCGTTGAGTTGATTTGGAGTTAGATTCCGTCTGGTGGTAGAGGGCCCCTGCCTCCTGCACGGCTTTACTTTCGTAATTTAGATAAGTATCTTAGTTGTTTTCACGTTTTTGAAGTTTGAGTTCATAGTTAATTTCGTTAGCCACTATAGCTATACTTGTTCTAAGAAACTCTTCCAAAAGATCATGATAATGAATGGGAAATGGCTGTAGTGTTGTAGGATTTATTTGTAATTTCTTTTGTTCGTTATCACAGTTGAACTTATACTAAGCAAACTCTTCCAAAAAATCCTTATGATGTCTAAGGCATGACTGTGATACTGAATGTTTCAGTTGTTTGTTTGCATTAAGTAGCATAGCTGATCTTACTCTTAAAACGCTCTTCCAAAATATCATAATGATGGGTAGGAGATAGCTGTGATGTCTTAGTTTTTAAATTGCTTTCAGTCTTTATGTTTGCATTTGCACTGAATTGTACAGCCAGGATTGTTCTAGCAAGCTCTTCCAAAATACCATTCATGATGGAAAAAATAGGCTGTAGAATCCCATAGATTAATGCATGATAACTTAGTTAGGGTACTCCGGAGTCAAATTGCATTCAATTCATGCTTTGTTATTTTGTTTTAAGTTTGATAATGACTTGTTAGTTCAACACTATTTATTGTAGACTAGTGACAACTTAGTTCAGTTTTAGCTTAGCTCATTGTATTTACATTCCACATTTAGTTGTCATCCATTGCATATTAGATTACATTAGTTGTTAAACTTAAACAATACGGCCTTCATTATTTACAAAATATCTTTTGTTCCAAATCTATAATTGACTCATAACCATCTGAACAGAAGACAGTATCATCCCAAGGCCTGAAGTACTTTTGCAACTTCTTTACCACTTCATAAACAAAGCCTTTCCTCAAAAGACTACTTTAAAAAGAAATCCATAACTTTTGAATAAGGTTTAGTGATGTTAAACTAAGTTGCAGAATAGAATTAGGAGCTAGTCTTAGAGTAGAGATCTTATGATGTTACCAATATTCTCCTCCAAATATGCTTCAACAAATATTTAATCATGGATAAAATGTTGTATCATTATAAGCTGATTGTTTAATTGTTTGGTTAGGAGAATTTGTATACTTAGCTGACCATTTCTCAAGCTCTCCAAAAATACCTTTAATGAAGGAATTGGACAAGTTAAGCTTATGTTTTGATTCATTTTCTTGAAGTCATTATCAAGCTTTGTATTATGCTTAGTCATAGTTTAGGTTTGATTCTGTTTCAGTATTTGCATTTGCATTTGTCATTTTTCATCAACCAATTAGGCTTCACTCTGTTTTTAACCAGTAGCTTCTTTCCACTAGCTTTTTAGTCATTTTCCTTGTGAACATAAAAACCATCAAAAGACCAAAAACATCATAAATCATCATAAAATACCAAAAACATCATAAAACGCTAAACACAACGCATTGAGAAACAAACACTTAGGCACATACAGTGCACTTCACTTCAGCAGTTTACCAACCCTGGTTGACAATTAAATGAACTCAATTTAGGAGACTAGGTTGAGCACAAACAGGATTTAGGGAAAAAGTCTCAATTTTCACACACCCTGAAATTGGCACGACTTTGTCATTGAAAACTAGCGCCAACTGGAGTGACTTGCTCACTGAAAACTAGCGCCAATGGAAAATTGGCACGGGTTGCTAACTAAATACAAGCGCCAATTCCTGAAAATGAAAAAACAAATAATTTCTCCCAACCAAGACCAGACTCACCAGTTCAAGAAAAATCTAAAACAAACCTAGAAGCAAAGTACTGACCAAAATAAACTTCCGAACAAGGATAAACCCTAGCACCTACAGGAAATGACGCGACTGTCTGGCTATATTCTGCGCTAGACAAGGGATGGCGCCAGTGATGAACTGGAAACCTAAACCAATTGGCGCGACTGTCAGGTTGGAAACCGCGCCAATCAAGCCAATCATGAAAAGATGAAAATTCAAAAAAACTGAGGTCAGATATGATCCTTTGGGGGCTGAACAGAGGTTTTACACTGAAAAAGTGAACCAAAAGAGCTGATCAAGCAAGCAAAGTCAAGAATCGGCCGAAAAGACAAGACAATACTCCAAATCAACGATCCTCAGCAGAGTCGCCAATTTTTTATAGAGGTAAATCCCCTCTGCAGACAGAGGTGATCCCTACTAGCCCAGATTGGGTCTAGCAACAATCATACCACGTTAAGGTGCAAGTTCCTAATTGCAATAGACCAACTAGCGATGAAGGCCTACCTCAAGTCCAACGTTGTTGTTTGTAGAGAATATGGCGCTCCCATTTCCTTGCTCCAACAGATCACAATCCTCTCGCTCGCCGCGATCTAACACCTGCACACAAAAGAAACACGACAAACACAAGCATAAAACCCGATATGTGCAATTATGTATCAGTCAGTCGAAACCACTTGTCATGACTCATCCACGAAGTTGTTGTAATCGAAACTTCACCTCTTTTTTTAAAAATCTTTCCATAAGCAGATTGGCGCAGGTGCTTAACTGGGACAGAGCGCCAATTGTTGCGGGATTAGTGTTAATTTTCCTCATTAGCGCACTTAGGACATAACGGGCTACCAGCACCAAGGCAAAAACAAGTGTTTTTATGGGTCTACTCAGGAAATGATCAATAGAAGGAATGTTTTCCTCATGGAAAGGGATGTAATGATGGTATTTGTAAGGCATGGCACTACTTATTCATCATAGAAATGACCCTCCAATGGGCGAGATGGGGATTGCAGGGACGGTGACAAATTACTATGTAACACCTGCGCATCTCATCATTCACAAACATGGTAGAACCATACATGATGGAGGAATGATTGGCACAACTCATGGCCCTAGATGAAGATCATTTCATTTCTTAGTTCCACCAATAGGTTCATAAGGCTCGTGAAAAAGCTTGGCATGATTAACATATTCAACATAAAATATTTAACGAGGACGACCTGGTATTACTTTATGACAGCCTGTTTGCGTGACACCCACGTAATTTCTGTAAGAACTGGCTGGGCCCATATATAGTGAAGGAGATTACAAATGGTGGTGCGGTTAGGTTGGCTATGCTTTGCGATAGTACTTGTTAGGGTACGTTAATGGTTCAAGTTGTCTGAAACCCTATAGGGACAACCCGGTACCGACCAAATGACTATATGGCTAGAGTAGCTGTGTAAAGGGTACTACGAGAAAAAAAGGCATGGTCGATAGATATGTGGGGATGGTGTGTAGGCCAGGCATTGCAACAAGGTGTGACGAAGGTGCAGGGGTGGCATGCGGCTGGAAAAACTAGCCATTGGAACAAAGAAACTAGGTGAAAAACTGATTTTACCATTGAACGGAATGGTCAATTGGAAATTAATGTGGCGATATGGAAGGATTTTTTTTTCTTTTCTGTAATGAAAATTTTCCATGAAGGCTAATACGACCATTATTACCCATCTATGGCTATAAACAGCAGGGCATTGACCAGAATGGGCTTATTTTATTTCCAAGATTTTTGCGCCCTGTGATCTTCTGTGAACTCGGTCTATTCTGTGTCATTTCCATCCGTATGTCTGGGCAGGCTACCCCCTCTGATAATAGAAACCCCAAGTTCATCTTCAGAGCAAGGATGACCGCTACTAACCCCCACTAAGTCATTTCCTGTCATGGCGTCTAGGGAAGCCGGGTCTGAAGATGTATGGGAAGTAACTCCTGAGATGGAGGAGGTCGTGTCTACGCTGACCAAGAGGAAGGGAAAAGGGAAAGAAGTATAGTGATCCAGAGTGAAGGCATGCACGTCCCCTTAGATTGTGCACTCCCCTCACAAGGTGTCGCAGGGCCACTCACCCGATTCATTGAAATGCCCCATGATGGCTCCAGAGAAAGCTCTACATGCGACTTCACCTTCATGGTTACAGCCCTATGTTAAGCCGAGCAAGCCCACTGTACCCATCCACAAGAATTTCAAAGTTGTCTGTGCCTACCTTCAAATTCCTTTAGTCCTAGAGGAGGTGCCTCTGCATGGTGATATGTTCAGAGGTCTCCCCATCCTTAAATTCGATGACCATGATCTGGGTATTCTGGAATCCTTTCCAGCACTGGCTCTAGAATCATATCTTGAAATAATAATGGATAGTAACGTGCCGAAGGTAGAGCCAATGTAGTGGGCGTGCAAACTGGATGGTTCAAGGATCTCAAACTTATTGTGCATCCCCCACTTTGGCTACTACAACATCACCTATCTAATTATTCACCAGCTGCTAGCACTGCTCCACGATGGGTGTTTGTGGATCCAAGGTCGCATCCCAATCGATGCTGCCTTAATTCACTGAATCATTGCCCTTCCCATGCACGTGAAAAATCATAAGGAGGGCATCGATAAGAAGTAATAGAAGCGGATTGCTAAGGAGGTCTAGGAGAAATATCACATTCAATGCAGCCAGAGAGGGTTCCTGGTAGAAACAATAGATGATTTAGGAATGCAAATGGGTACCCTACTGCTTGCATGTAAACTGATGCGCAAGTGCCATGCATCGGTCGTCCCCACCTATGTAATTCAACTTACTGGTAGATGCAAGAAATTGGTCTACTTCAATTGGTCATAATACCTCGTGGATGAATTTTTAGACAATGTGTGTGAGGCGCAGGAGCACAGAAAGGAATTTTGCTACTCCTGGCTGATTCTGTTAATTTCCTTGGTTGCATGGGAGGCACCTAACAAGGAAGTGATCCCCGACCTTGAACCATGTATGCGCGAAGGTGTGCAGTTTGACAATATTTGTGATTCGAAGGATCCCAAGCAAGTTGAGGAGAATAAGGTATTCTAGGTATTGTTTGATCATTCTCTGGTGGAAGTAATTCATTCCCAGCTGCGGTTGTCACCCACGGTCTATGAAAAATACAAGGATATCACAGAATTTCAGGTTACTATGCAGAGTGTGCAGGTTCAAGTTCACAGAGATCCAACATGGTATGATCTCCCTTATATGGTTACAGAAGCAGAAGTTGCTCAAGTGGTGGCAACATGGCCACCAGTATGGAAGCTTGGCCTCAAGTCATATAGCCCGGGTACAGTAGGCACATCCGAACAAAGCACCACCCCAAAGGATACTGCTCCGCTAGACACAATGAAGGAGACTGAGGCACATGCTATGGAGAAGAGCATGACCCAAGAGATCCATAAGGACACCACCATGGGGATAGAGTTGGTGTCGTAATAGGATGAGGGGCTTGATGGGCTCAGTGGCGAAGATAAAACTTCACCCCATGGAATCAAACACACTAGTGAACCTCCTAAAGGGCCTAGGAATAAGTGCAAGGATATTAAGCCTGGCGCAAACACATAGGTAACACTAACATAAGAGGACTTACAGAAGATTACGAATGTCATCACTATTGCTTCAGAGGACCGATGGACTACTTTGGAAGGACAACACAAGGCTACGGTAGAAGCTTTGTAATCTGAGCTGCAGGCTCTTCAGCTAAAATAAGACACACTTCAAGCAAGCATGGATCAAGCGAGGCAGAATCAAGAGAGACAAACAACTACAGTTACAACCCTAACCACCGTCATGAACAGTCGGATTTGCCCCCTCCCAGGCGTAGATTTTGCAATGATACATGCAGAATTATGCAACCAAGTTCATGCATGCTTGTCGGTTGACCTCAATGTTGGGCGCTTGATGGGTGTGCAGCTGAACGACTTGTTTACCTCCATCACCGATGAGCTTCAACAGAGAGAACTACTGGCGTATTAGCAACTTAGCGAAGCTGAGCAAACCATTGTGAATAAAGCTACCGAATCTACCTATTATCACTCATAATTTTTGAAACATCATTTGACAAAGTATTAGAGGTTCATGTGTCAAAGGTAGGGTCATAAAATTCATTTTTCATTACTTAGTCAAGGAAAATTTTAAATTTTTCTTATTAAGCTTACCCTAAGGTCTAAACCCACTCACTTTCAAATCCCCACATGTCACATCACTCATAATTTTTTGACATTTTTTATTTCCCAAGGTTTTATTACCGAAATGGTTGTTTTAGCCAAGAAACCACAGTTTCGTAGCGAAATACACTGATAAATTCCACTTTTCACTACGAAACCACTGATACTTTCATAGAGAAAACACCCAGATTTACACTAAATACGCTATGAAAGTGAGGTTTCCTGTCTGTCATGTCAAGTTAGTTGTTAGGTGTCCAAAAATGATTTGAAAAGGATAAGTTAGATACCATTCGAGTCAGTTAGGGTAAAGATCAAGGTACATGGTCAGGTCTGAAGTCATCATCACCATTTTAAGCATGTATGAGTCATCATTATGTTATGAGTGGGCATAGAACTTCAAAATATTTCCAAGTTAAGTCATTGCTCATTCTTCATTCCTTATTTGTGTGATATTGAGCTCTAGAGAGCATTTCATTAAGACAAAGTTGTGGCTGGAATTTTCAAAGGTTGCAGATATTAGTGATTAAGTGAGGTAGAAAACTATCAAGTGAGGCAGAGAACTATCAAGCAAGGCTAAGAAGACACTAAAGAAAAAATGGCTGAAAAAAGAAAGACAAATAAGGGTGGCCAATTTCTAAGATATGAGCCATCAAATATGAATCTGATCAATGAAGACCCAACAACAGTAGAAGTCTTCAAAAGGATAGGATGTTTACAATTCTTTGAAAGACTACAAGGCTGTCATGTACAGGTTTCCAAAGAATTTTCTCTAAATTTTAGTGGAGAAACTACTAAAGCGAGGATGTTGAATCTTTCCATTACAGCAGAGGCCATTGCAACAGCAACAAGGATTCCAAGGGGAAAAGATAAGTGGTTCAAAGAATTTGAATTTAACATGGAAGAGTGCAAAGAGTTTGTCAAGCCGAAAAACAATGAAATGGACCTTACAAATGCTATTTCGAGGAGCTGTATGAAGGATAACTACTCAAAGTTGAAGCTTATAATCCAGAAATATTTCACTTGTGAAGGGAGATACCATAAAGTCTATTCTTACCATTTCAAAATTCTCCTACAATTTACTGGTAAAATACCTCTTGATATGCTTTTCTACTTACACATAATTTTATCAAAAATGGCAGAGAAGGTCCAACCAAAATCTGAAGGAAGTGAGACTTCATTGTTTCATCATGGTTTAATTAAACTGTTGGTTTTAGATGAGCTCCAAATACTAGGAAGAGACTGGTCTTCTTTCTTATTTGTTAGTCATTTTGAATTGGATACCCTTACTCCTACAAGAACTCCTAAACCTAGGGGTATCCCATCACCTTTAGTGGCAGAACTAAGTGAACCAACAAGAGTAGAGAAAAGTGAACCAATCATGATGGAAACAGAGAAATTGTAGAGTTTTGAAACACGTAATGTCCCACTTGCAAAAAAAAAATCAAAAGTAGTCAAACCTGCGAAACAAAAGTAATCTGTGAGTAAACAAGGCAAAAAAAGGATAACAAGGAGTAAAATAGTGGCTTTAGAAGAAAAAAAAGTGGTTGTAGAAGACAGAACAGTACCTAAATGAAATTTAGAAGATATATTACATGCCATTGATATTGAAGAGAATCCTATAGTCCAGGCTAAGGATATAGAAGAAGGTGGATAGAAACTAAAGAAAGCTAAATCTGCAAATAAACTAGAATGTGAAGGAGAAGATGTCGGTTTTATGTTCCAGGCAAGAAAGCCCATGACAAGGCATGCCAGAAAACTTTTGAAGAGAAGCAAAGAATTTCATCTAGCTACTGATACTATCAAGCCACCACAAGACGTTATTGATCTTTCATCTCCGGTAGAAAAAGGTACAGTTAGCAAGACAAAAAAAGGAAAGGAGAAAGTAATGGAAAAAATAGATTTTGAACTCATTGAAGAACAATTGAAGTTGGCCAATCATGAAATATTTGTTTCGAATAAGGAATCAAGGAAACACAATGTCTGGAAGGTTCAGTTTGAAAAGATGAAAGAGATTTGGGAAGAGCAGGTTGACATTGTTTCCAAGACCTTAGATAATACACAATAGTTAATTAATTGGACCATGCCATTGAGGAAAGAGGTGAAACATGTCAGGAAAATGAACTTGCATTTGAAATATACAAACAGAAATTTGAAGGATTAGGTTAAATACCTACAGGAATAGCTAGAACTCATCCATGAGGAATTGGAAAAGAAAGGCCTAAAAATGACAGTAGTTGAGGAGCCAATAGCTCAACTCATCATCAATGAGGAAGAAACACCTCAAGACTCCTAGTTTGAGCTGGTTATGTTTTTTAAAGTAAATGGCATGTTGGAAACAAGGTTTTTACAGTTGGAAGACACATTTTTTAAGCTAGACAAAAATCTGTAAATTTCACTGTTTTCAGCAGTTTCGTAGTGTTTCCTAGGCTTGAAGCTAGGAAAATGCTACGAAACTACTATAGCTTTATTTTTTCATTTTGAACCATTTTGAGAAGCTTATAAAGGGTGAAAATGATATGGTAGTGGTGTCAATACATGAGGAATATAGTGCAAAAGGAAAGAATTAGAAAATTTGATGGCAAAAGGCATTTTTTGTAATGCTACGAAACTGTCATACTTTCATAGCATGATGTTTTGAAGCTTTATGAGCAGGTTTTTGTGCACTTATGGATAGGTGGATACTTTCAAAGGTTCAAGGAACTTTGATAGAAGTCATCGAAGAATTAAAGACCATGATATGAAGACAACTCATCAGCCAAACCATTCGTTGAAGATAAGGACCAGTTTTCCTAAAAAGCAAGGTTTGTTTCCAAATTTAGAGGAGGTTAATTAAGATGTCATGTAGTGATGAGTCACATCACACCATATTCGAAAATTTTAAGGAATAGTTGTCAAAGATGTAGCTAATATTGGGAGACAAGTTAGTTGATGTAATAATGTACAGTTTGAGTCCTATTAGGAAAAGGACTGTCAAATAGAATAATATTCATTTTATCATTAAAGTAGATGTTTTATTGTTTTTCAAGGTGTCATTAGGAAAAGTTCAATGAATATAGCCAGGAGGAAGATCATCTCATCATGTAACAAGTCTATTAAATGGCAGAGATTCGAATTTGTAAAGGGTAAGATATTTTTTGGCAATACTGCAACTTTATGTAATTTGACTGTTTTCAGTAATACAAAAAAATTTACTTGGCCAACTTGAGATTCTCATGAAGTTTTTAGTGCTTACTTGATCTATATTTTCTATGTGTACCATTTGTAGTGGTTTTCATCTTTAATACTCAGAATTCATTCATGTAATGCTCTGATTTCCTTTATAGATGAATTGACTATGTTATTTCATATTTCATGTGTGTCTTACCTCTGCTAAAAACTATTGCCTGCCTCAACATCCATGTCAATTGAACTTACTACTGAATCATTGAATTTTTTGGCTCCATAAGACCAATGATTGCAGAATTATGCTCTTTTCAACCTATAAAAATCACAAACAAGTTGTTTTCCAAGTATATTTAACCATCTAAATTCATCTTTATTCAATATCACTAACCCCTTTGAGAGAGCCCTCTCAGACTGAAGAGGCTAAGCTTCAGTTGCAAGATTGGTTTGAAACAATTACATGAATTTTTCTAGTTAGCCTCCTATCAGGTGCAATTTTGTGATAACACTGACCAAGCCCAGGCTACACACATCATTGCCATCATGCACCAGGCTGAATTAGAGCAGTTTATAGACTGGCTCTACGAGGATATGCCAGAAGTAATTCCTGCCTCCACTACACCACGGGCCAAGGTTGAAGGCTTGGTCTCTTCTTTGAAGGCATTGCAGACTGAAGTGCAGGTTTTTAAGGTCGATTTGGAACTTTAGATAGCATTTTTGTAGGCCAAGGTCCAGCCTGAGACCCCTCTAGAAGTATGCGCCCAATGATCTGCACTCATCACGGAAGCTACAACCAATATTACCACACATATCACTTAGGGCACCACATTGTTTTAGACTTCTATGGAGTTATGGTCCTAGGTGCAGCATGACCCCATCCTTCACCAAATCAATCAGGAGCTGCACCAAAAGGAGCAAGATTTTGAACAGATGGAATCCACTATGACCACCCTCATCCTAGCCCAACGACTAGCGGGCCTTCAGATCAACCACATGCTTCGAAGTGAAATTGTGGGGCTGCAACGTAAGAAGTAGGTACTCAATGACCATCTGACGCCCTGGGCTAAAAAATCTCTCAAGCTTTCGCAGGATTTCGAAGAGGTCATGAAACAGTTGAATCAAACCTTGGAGAGTGTCATCGCAGCTACTAAAGGACCAAATTCACAAAAGTTGGTTGATATTGTGCAGAGCATAGGTGTTCTGCCCTCATTGTATGTCGCTATCGAGTAGCTCCAGGAAACGATGAAGACCCTTCCGGCGCTGTGACTCGGGACGAGTCATAAGAATGTGTTGGGGGCCTATTGGAACGAGGTCCCCTAACCGCATTTTTGGTCCAGTATTGTAATATTTTGTAATATTTAGTCTAGCGCAAGGGCTTTGGGGTGGGTAAAATCCCCTGATGAATTGTAAAGGGTCAAAGGGTAGACCAGGAGTCCGCAAACCACGGTTTGCAAACCATAGAGTAGTGAAGGCTAAGATTTTATAAATAGATAGATAAATCGAGTCTAGAGGGGGCTAAGTTGTGATTAAGCTTGGATACGAACTTGTGGATCTTTTGTGTCTATTGTATGGGTAAGGGCTCCTGCTGGCTGTGTGTGCGAAGACCTTGAGTCCTACAGTGTGCGGTCCCCATCGGCTGTGTGCATGGGCTGGTAGATAGAGTCTGTAAGTTGGAGCTGGATATTAATGAATGAGAAGGTGACTTTGTGATATCTAAAGTGTTTACATGCGATGAATACCAGCTATGACTTTTGTTATTTATGAGATTATACTTGCTCGCTGAATACTTATGATTTACTGGTGTGCACGTGGATGTGATATTATGAATTCATAGATCTGATTTAGATTCTTTCTCTCATTATATGTTATCTGATGATTTGTAATCTCTGCTCTGGAAATATACTATTAAATATTTCTGTACTAGGGCTTCTCCTACATAGGTCTATCTGATCTAAAGGGACCCACTTCAATTAACATTCTCTCTCTCAGGATGCAGAAACCTAGTTCTAGCACCCTCGCATACTACTTTCGGTGAGACCTTTACCTACACAAGTAGGTCATTTATGAAAGGGCCAGTAGTATAGGGGTTTTTTGGCAAAAATTTAAAAACCGAACCTGGGTCAAGACCCCTAAATCCAACATTATCTTCTTTTGATATTCAATTTCAAATATGCTCCACTGCCCAAATTTTTCACTGTACTTTTTATGGATTCTGCACCATCAATCTAGCATATTGCACCATTATGGATCAGCAAATATGTACCATGTTGTATAAACACTTCTGCGCCATGGTTGCACCAACACTTCTGCACCACACTGTACCAACACTTTTGCACCACAGGACAATGCATTACCACAAAAAATTGAAAAACACAAGTGATGGAAGGATATTAGCCACTGAAATAAGGGTATGAGATTGTTATATATACTTACGCAGGTTTGAGGAAAATATATTCTTCATGGGTCTGAGATTTATATGTATTATAGATCCGAGATTGTTGTATATACTGCACATGTTCGATATTGTCACAAATATGAGATCGTTGAATACCCTGTAGACCGAGGACTATAAAGGTATAAAATCAAGCTCCATGTAATATATTTAGACCCAATCTCTCTTCAACAGATTTAGACCCAAGCTCCACGCAACAGATTTAGACCCAAGCTCCATGCAATAGATTTAGACCCAAGATCTATGTAATAGATTTAAACCCAAAATCTATGTAACAGATTTAGACCCAAGCTCCACGCAACAGATTTAGAACCAAGCTCTCTTGTCTGAAATCCACATTCTAAGTACTTCTTCAATCGGATTTTCTTCTATTCTCCTTAATAGTTCACGAGCTATGAACTTATGTTTGTACTTATTTTTGTCTTTCTCAAATTGAACATATTGAATGAGTTATGAGATCCTTATATATATAGTGATTTTACATTGGATAAGTTAAGGGATACATCCCATAGGTAGGCTGAAATGAGATCCCTAGCAGACTTAAGGACTAGATAAAGACCCTTAACTTGTAAAATCTATATATCCCAAACTATTTGCAGTTTCGGGCCAAGTAAGAGATCATTGGAAAGAAAAAATTATTCTCTAAAATATGGTATAGGAATCATATTGAGATACTGCCTCTCAGGTAATGAATTTTTTTTAATGTGAATTATCATTAATTATTGTAGAAGGTGATGGATAATGTGGCTTTATCATAAGGATCCATCATGAAACTAGTGTTATAACCTTCAATAAGAGAGCTTCATCAAGTATATATATTTCCATCAATTATAATTCATCAATTCCAATTATTGACCAACAATGGGTAGAGCCCATAGGATTCATGCAATTGTGCACAATCATCAAGTTGAGCCTTAGTCAATAGAGCTTGAGGCATCCAGAAAATTGAATGGTATGCCGATTACTATTTTAATTGATCCTAGTGAAACTGAAAGTTTTATTTCTCCTAATGATTTATTAAAATGTAAATTATTGGCAAAATAGAAAAACAATTTTGATTAGTTCAAGATGGCCTCGGGGCATTCCCAAAAGTTAGAATACCTAGTGCAAGAGTGCCCTTTATACCTGGGAATGTGTTTCACACATGTGAATCTTTATGTAACATCACTTGGTCATTATGATGTAATAATTGGTATGGATTGGCTCGAAGTACACTGGGATGTGCTTAATTTTCGAAGTAAAACCCTTAAGTTTGTGAGTGATGAGGGCCACTATATGGTTCTCCATGGGGAAAAGAGACATGTTTCCTTAAGGCTTTATCTCATCCTTTCATTTGAAGTGAAGTATTAGAAAAATATGTCAAATGTATGCTATAATGACTAAAAAAGAGGGAGAGCTTTCATCCTTTGAGAAATATCCTATCCTTTCGTAATTTTATGATGTATTTCTAGAAGAGTTGTTTAGTTTTCCTCCCAGGAGGGATATTTACTTCTCCATAGATCTTAATCCTGGAGGAGAAAAAATATCCAAATATCCTTGTCTAATGTTTGTTGTTGAACTTCGGGAGTTGCAATTGAAACTGCAATAATTATTGGATTTGGGCATGATTCGACCCAATGTTTCACCTTAGGAATCTCCTGTAATATTTGTAACTAATAATGATGGATCTCTTCGACTCTGTATTGATTATAAGTAGTTGAATCAAGTAACTATTCGAAATCAATACCCTTTTCCTCACATTGATGATCTATTTGATCAAATGAAGTGATCCAATGTGTTCTCCAAGATTTACCTTTGATCGGGGCATCATCAGCTTAGAGTTAAGGAAGAGGATATTCCTAAGACTTATTTTCAGGCTCGTTTTGGTCATTATGATTTTTTTGTTGTTCCTTTTGGGTTATCTAATGCTCCAAGAGTGTTTATGAGTCTAATGAATTGTGTGTTTTGTAATTACCTAGACAAATTCGTACAATTGTTCCTTCATGAGATCTTAATCTTTTCAAAGACCCCTGAAGAGCATGGGAAACACTTGAGATTAGTGTTGCAATGTTTAAGAGACAAAAATATTTATGCCAAAATTTCTAAATGTTATTTTTTCCAATCAAAAATCCATTTTCTTGAACACATTATTTCCAATGAAGGCATTGTTGTTGACCCAAAAAATATTGATGCAATTTTGATAGAATGGAAAACACCCTCAATGTGCATGAGGTGCGTAGTTTCATGGGTATGACAGGATACTATCAGAGATTTTTGGAAGGATTTTAAAAAATATCTAGCCCAATAACGTCATTTCTTAGGAAGGGAGAAATATTTAATTGGATAGATAAGTGTGAGCAGGATTTTTCCAAGCTCAAGCGATGTTTGACTACAACTCCAATATTGAATGTTCCATATATGGACATGCAATTTATAATATGTATTGAATCATTAAAATATGGATTGGGTGTAGTAGTATCACAAGATGGTAGGGTGATTGCTTATGCCTCTAGGAAGTTAAGGCCACATGACGAAAACTACGAAACCCATGATTTGGAACTTGTAGTTATAGTTCACGCATTTCGAATTTGGAAAAATTATCTGATGGGAAATAAATTTGAATTAAAAGAAAATCATAGAGGATTGCAACATATATTTACTCAAAGTGATCTTAATTCTAGACAAAGATGATGGTCAAAACTCCTGAGTGAATATGATTTTGATATAACTTGCATCAAGGGTACATTAAACAAAGTAGTTGATGCACTAAGTTGAGGACATTGCATCTTTTCAATGATACCATTGAATATTGATTTAAGAGAACACATATGTAGGGAACAAGACGTAGATGATTGTTGTAAGTAAGTTAGATGTGAACTATGTGGGAAAGAGGCCAAAAAAGGAAATATGTAGGGGTATTCTTGTGATGACGATGGTATGGTGATACTTATGAAGAAGATTGTGGTAACAGACAAAGATGGGATTCATGAACTCATTTTGAAAGAATCTCACCATAAAGTGTATATGGCTCACCTAGGAGTCTAAAAGATGTATGCAAATTTAAAGAAAAAAATATTTTGGGTTGGCATGAAGATGGATGTAGAAAATTATGTGAAAAAAGTGTTTGGAATTCCAGTTGGTTAAGGAAGAACATGGTCATCCAGTAGGGTTTTTGCAACCACATAAAATTCCTGAGTCCAAATGGGAAGAAATATCTATGGATTTTATTTTTTATTTACCTGAGACAAGAAGGAGACATAACTCCATTTTGGTGGCGGTGGACAAGCTTACCGAGAGTTCCCATTTTATATTTGTTAGAGATACCCAGAAAGCATATGAAATATCATAAGTATTTATCAAGGAGGTTGTTAGACTTCATGATTTTCCTAAGAAAATATATCAGACAGGGATTTTTTTTCACAAGAATATTTTGGACTAGCTTTCAAGGAGCCCTCCAAACTCAATTAAACTTTAGAACAAATTTTCATCTAGAACTAATGGTCAAAACTGAAAGATTAAATCAAGTATTGGAGGACATGCTTAGAATGTATGTAATGAATCAACAATCTAAGTGTGAATATTATCTTTCTTTAATTGTGGAATTTGTGTACAACAACAATTATCTTTTCTCCCTTGGTATGGCACCTTATGAGATATTATATGGAAGACTACGCATAAAAGCTTTAAGTTGAAATAGGTTGGAGGACATGATCTCGGTAGGTCCTGAAATGCTTCAAGAAATGGAAGAACAAGTGTTTCATATAAGGCAAATATTAAAGGAGGCACATGATAGAAAAAAGAGCTATGTTGATATGAATAGACTGGATTGCAGTTTTAAAGAAGGCAAATTTGTTTTTTTTTCGAGTAAAACCTTAAAAAAAGCTCTATTAAATTTGGGAAAATATCCAAGCTCTCTCCTAAATTTTTTGGTCCTTTTGAGATCATTGAAAGGATTGGAACCGTAGGATATCATCTTGCTATGCCAACATTTTTTCATCATATGCATGATGTATTTAATATTTCAGTATTTCATAAGTTCATGATCCTTCTCACATTTTAGATTGGAATCAATTAGGAGTAACAAACTATAGAAATTATACAAACATGTGTATATCAATGGATTAAATCTGATCTAACAATGTACTAAAGCTAGATATTGAATCTTTCTACAAACCAATTGCGGAAATTAAACATCATCGCTAATCACAGGAAGCAAAGAAAGAATCAAATCAAACCACAACACAGATAACTTCCCGGGGAAAGATTGTTGCTCAAAACCCCTCTATCTTCTATTGTATATTAACCATGGAATCATCAAACAATTACAATGCAATCTTCTCACAAGAGTCTCCTACACTCTCACAAGTGTCTCACACTGTCCTGGAAAAAAATGACCAACATTTAGCCAATTCTCAGCCTCTAAACAACCTACCTTTCTTGCACAATTCTTGATGAATGAAATACCTATTCTTCAAGAATTTTGGCCTTCCTAAACTACGAGGTATCATGGGAAATCGAATGGATTTCTGGTTTCATGCGGGAAACCTACTAATCACACAACTAATATTTAACATCCCTTTAACTTTTGTCTCAACTGGGTCTCCACTAGAACTGAAATCTATTAAGCTATTAATAGTAAATCATCAGTTGCATGGCAGATCACTAATTTTGAATTAAATAATATTTAATTCACTTGATCTCTCACTAGTGCAACAAACAGTTACAACTAGTTCAACTGACTCTAACTCACCTAGATAAGTTAACTGACTACTCATGCATTAAACTAATGCACCAACTGCAATTTGAACTCCATAACTATTAGAATTACTCTACATGCCTCACTAACAACCCTAAACTCGAAATACATGATCTAACTGAGTTTATCACACTCAGTTAACTATTACAAGTGATCATGAGATAAGATTACATTTTATTGTCCAATTTAATTAAAGGAAACTTAAATTAGACAATGCACCAAATTAATTAATTAATGTGGCCTTCACACTAATGTATCGCTAGGACCTATTGGTACCACACTAGTGTGTGTATTTCAATTTCTTGTTGGATTTCAACACTCCCTCTCAACAAGAAAGGGATTATCCGCCACCCCGATCCTACCTATATGGTATTTGAATTTTCTCCTATAGAATGCCATCGTTAGAATATCTGCATCCTAATCTTCCATGGGAATGTATTGAAGTAACATAATGTGCCTTTGAACACAATATCTGAGATGGTGGTAGTGGATTTATATGTGCTTGCAGTTATCATGGAATACCAGATTAACTGAGATTTTAATGCAACTCTGGTTATCACAATGTATCACAGTCAGATCCATCTCAAAACTAAACAAACCAACCAGGATCTTTCTCATCCAGATGGCCTCACATGCAGCTTGACTTACTGCCATGTACTTTTCCTCGGTTGAACTGAGTACCACATATAGATGCTTCTTGGTGTACCAAGAAACTGTTGTCGATCCTATGCTAAAGATCCCTCCTGATGTGCTCTTTCTATCCGATGGACCATCTGCCCAATATAAATCCATGAGGCCTTGAATATTCACTCCCTCTATTCAAGACATGTTTCCCCTCCTTCCAAAAGATCTTGGTTAGCTTAAGCATAGCTTGACTCAGCTGGTTAACTGCGTAGCAAATTTCTAGTCTGGTGTTCACCAAGTACATTAGTGAACCCACTAGTTGCCTGTAGACAATAGCGCCCACTACTTCTCCTCAAGTAGCATCCTCTTTCCTCCAATTTATTGTAAGAGGAGTGTCCATGGGTTTACAACTCTCCATGTGAATCTTACCTAGTATCTCTTTGGCATACTTACCTTGAGAAAGAAAAAGCTCACCATCCTGCTGCCATATTTCCAAACCAAGGAAATAGAGAAGGAGTCCCATATCCTTCATTTCGAACTCCCTTGCAAGATCCTCCTTGCATGAAGTTATCAGCTGCTCATCACCTATCAAAATTATATCATCAACATAAAGTACAATAATCAATATCTTACCATCAACAAAAATCTGGTATAGGTTTGCATCTGCTTCACTTTTGGTGAAGCCCAACCCAGTGTAATAGTTGTCAATCCGAGTGTACCAAGCATGAAGTGCTTGCTTCAATTGATACAGTGCTCTCTTGAGTCAGCACACATGCGACTCACTGTCAAAGATCTAGAAACCTTTTGGCTACTCTATGTACACTTCCTCCTCAATGAATCCATTGAGAAAAAAAAATTTCACATCCATCTGATGAATGTGCCACCCCATCTCCGCTGAGAGTGCAAGGATAGATCTAATGGAAGAGTACATCATGACTGGTGCGAAAGTCTCTTCATAGTCAATCCCCTCAACTTGTGAGAATCGCCTAGCCACAAATATGGCCTTGTACTTCTCCACACTCCCATCCATTGCTTTCGTCACCTTATAGATCCATCTAAATCCAACCACAAATTTTTCGATCGGTCTTGGGACAACCTCCCATGCACTGTTATTGACGATGGAGTCATACTCCTCTACCATAGTGTCAACCCAAACTAGTTGCTACACTGCTTCCTAAAAGGAAAATGGTTTTGTCACAATACACTTTCTCATAAGAGCCATGTATCTAGTAAACCTGTCTGGAGATTGTCTCTATCTGCACAGTGAAGTAGGGGCTCCTACATTCTCTTTTGCATCAAGTCTCAATCTATCAGCTTCCATGGTGTGCCTTCTACCATTTCTAGTGGATGGCTCTGCATGAGTGTTTTATACCACTCCATGATCCTCTGCATGTGGCTTCTCCACATCTTGAGGTTCATTCTTTGGAATCAAGAGTTCCTCCTCTGCATGCAAATATAGCTCCCTCTTAAGGGACAATCACATGGATTTCTGCTCATCAAATTTTATATCTCATCTCACAACAGTAATTTTGTTGGTTGGAAAATACACCCGATAGTTTTGGGGAGTATTAGTGTACCCCAAAAATTTCCCAATATCATCTGTTGGTTCCAGCTTCTTCTTGGTGTCTTTGGTCACGTGCACATAAAAAAATGACCCTAAAATATTACAATGTGAAACATCAGGTTTCTTACCAGTGAAATCCTTTTCTGGTGTACTCATGCCAAGTATTCGACGAGGAAAATGATTTTGCAGAAACACCGTTGTGTTACATGCCTCCACCGACAGATGGAACAATAGGCCCTAATTACGCAACATCACTCGTTCTGCACCCACAATTGTTATCTTATTTCTTTTTGTGACCACATTCTGTTGTGGGTTATGAGGCACAATAAAATCTCTCTGAATTCCTTCTTTGCTGCAAAAGTTACTGAAGTCATTGGAGATGTACTCATCGCCATTGTTGCTCCTAAGTTCTTTCACATGCATCCCCATGTATTTCTCTCTGATCTTTATTTTGCATGAATTAGATCCAACACTTTCTAGAAAATTCATCATCAAAAATCAGATAATACTTATTATTTGTTGTTGAAGTAGTAGAGAATGGTCCACACACGTCTTAGTGAACTCTCTCAAGGATTTTCAAAGCTCGATTCTCCTTCTCCTGAATATTGGCCTTTGCATATTTCCCCATAGTACATCCCTTGCATGTGTCTGACAGCACAAGATTACACTTGGGAAGACCCATAGAAATCTATTGCATGACCTTCAAGGCTCTATGGTGTAGATGGCCCAATCTCTTGTGACATAACTCACCCTCCCCAACTCGCCACTTTTTCCGTCTTACCCATCAATGTTACACAACAATCTACATCAAGTTTATAGAGATTCTTCACACAAATCCAAATATTCTTGGCTTGTCCTATTGTTTTGTGTCACAGGAAATCTTTTCCTTCACTGAAAACAACATCATAGCCTCTATCCTCCAACATTGCGACAAAGATCAAATTTTTCTTCAAGCCTGGAAGGTTCACCTGACTGTCTTTGGAAGGTAATTGTACCAAACCCACTAGCACTGTATTGCTCGTCATCACCCATTTGGATATGCATCTGGAGGTACTTTTCCTCCAAGCTACTGAAAAGTCCTTTGTCTCCTATCATGTGAAAGGATTCACCACTATCCAATTACCACACCAATCCCATTGCACTTGAAACCATGCATGCAATGAGTGAGAAGTCAAGATCAAATTGCAAGGACAAAGCCTCACCAACTCCAGATCCTGAAGCCTTATTTTTCTTCTTCTTTTGTGGATAATTAGTGGCATAATTTCCATGCTCGTGACAGTGAAAACAATTCACTCTAGACATGTCGTGCTTCTTTCCATCTTTGTCGAAATCATATTTGGAATGGAATTTCTTTCCTTTCCCCTTCTTCTCCTTGGCAACCAAAGCGCAATATTCTTCATCATCATGCTTAGATGAAGAACCATCCCTGGTATTCTGCCTGAATTATTTTTGCACCAAATCTGACCAAATTCGTTCCCAATCTGGCAGCTTTTCCCTTCCATTGACAAAGTCCTGATAACTATGCCAACTCTTGGGAAGTCCTAGAAGAGGTAGTCTCACCAAGTCATCATCCACCACAATAATGACGACGCTCCCAAGCTCATCCTGAAATTGGACAAACTTTGTTAAATATTTTGGCATGGTGTCTCCTATTGGAACTGGAATCAACACTTGGAATGCATCAAGTGCCTGACCAGACACATATTAAGCTTTGAGAGCTATTCTTATGGTTTGATTGGGTTTTTTGGAAAGTGGTTGGATCTCAAACACTCTAAAAGGAACGTTGAACAAATAAAAGGATCTGACACATATAAGGGAACTAGTGTACGATGTGGTAGCAAAATTGAGTTTGTAGCCTGATGGTTAGAATAATGGAAGAAAGATAGTGGGTTTGTAGGATACAAATCCACTGCTAGGAGGAAAAATGACACAAATTCCAGATCTGAAATGTAGAGTGAAAGAATTATTTTAAAAGAATTACAATAATCTCACTTTACATTTAAAGAATACCATTACAAGGAATGCTTTTGACTAACATGACCTCATGAATCAAGAATTCTTGGTGAATCAAGACTAACAAAAATAGATTAATATGTAGAAATTTGAATAATAGATAACTTATTCACCGAGATTATCCTGATCACACACTATTTGAGCTTCATGCATAATACATAACCTCTTCTACTATTGATCATCAATTGCGGAAATATAAACAATCGCATGCGCACATTAAAACCACATAATCAATCACACATATAAACACAGTATGTAATGGGAAAGCTTAAAGCTGAAAACCCCCAACTATCTGTATATTATAATCATAGAGTTCATGTAAAAATACATAGCACAAAGCCCCTCACAAGCTCTCAGCACTATCTCACATGCTACACACTACACAAGCAAAGATCAAGCAAGTCACATGCTCCAATCCTGTCCACCTGTTAGCCTGCCTCTATTGCACAATCCAACCTGGATAATTGTGTGATCCAAGTTTGAATCCCACTAGTATTAATTGCGCAATTATCATTGGCATATCCATCAATCTGGGGTGCAAACTCATGCACCAGTATGGTCACAACTGATAGTCAACCTGCTCTTTCACCTACCTCCATCACTGATCTCCACTGAAACTGTCCATGCACTGAAGTTAACTGATGTGTTCATTATTTGATTTATGAGTTAATAATTAGTGAATTAATTAATAATTAATTCACACCACTCATCACTAGTGTATTAATCAGTTAGACTAAATACAACTAGTTCAACTAAGTCAAACTGAACACAACTCCATCAACTCCTCAATCAAATCCACCAAACTCACTCACATGAGTTCTAACTGAAGTCATCATGCAATAGCTCCACTTAGACCCTAGGAATAGCGTAATTCCTTCTGTCAGCTGCATGTGCCACATCCAGGCATCAAACTGAAGTGCTCCAAGAGGATAAGATAATGTTTAGAGTCCAAATATTATTAAGAGCTAATAATATTCGACATATCTATTTTTTAGACTGGCAATCTAAAAATAGATTCCGCCCAGTATGTCTAAAAATAGAAGTCCATCTATTTTTCCCGACTTGACCAACCATCCACAAATAGCATCCTGCAACTCATAGAACATGATCCATATGTCTAAAAATAGACATAGTCTAAAAATAGACTTTGCGCCAAAAATACCCTGTGGGCCCACTTAGTGAAGGCGACTCCTTTCCACTAAGCTCATCATCTTGTTGCAATCTCAACACTCCCTCTCAACAAGATATGGATTATCTGCAACCCCTATCCTGCCCCTATGGTATTCGAATTTTCTCCTGGTGAGCGCCTTCGTCAAGATATCAGCATCCTGATCCTCCGTAGGAATGTATGAAAGTAACATGATCTTCCGCTGCACAAAATCTCTGATATGATGATACCGGATGTCAATGTGTTTAGATCTATCATGAAATACTAGATTAACCGAGAGTTTGATGCAACTCTGATTATCACAATAAATCACAGTAGGATCCAAGTGTGAACCGAACAACCCGACCAGGATCTTCCTCATCCATATAGCCTCGCATGCAGCCAAACTTGTTGCCATATACTCGGCCTCTGCTGAACTGAGTGCCACGGATCTCTGCTTCCTGCTGTACCAAGAAACTGTTGTCGACCCGATACTGAAGATCCCTCCAGATGTGCTCTTTCTGTCCGTTGGGCTCCCTGCCCAATCTGCATCCGTGAAGCCACACAACTTCACCTCATCCTCCTGTCTGTACCACAAACCATATCCCGATGTGCCTCTAAGATAACGCAATACATGCTTGCCTGCCTTCCAGAAGAGCTTGGTAGGCTTAACCATAGCTTGCGAAAGCTGGTTAACAGCATAGCATATATCGGGTCGTGTATTGACCAGATACATAAGCGACCCCACCAATTGTCGATAAACAGTGGCATCCACTACCTCCGCTGAAGTAGCATCCTCCTTCCTCCAACCTCCAGGAAGAGGAGTATCAACAGGCTTGCAGCCATGCATGTTGAACTTCTCCAGTATCTCCCGAGCATACTTACCCTGAGAAACAAACAGTCCATCACTGCACTGCCAAATTTCCAATCCCGGGAAATAATGAAGGAGGCCCAAGTCCTTCATCTCAAACTCTTTTGCAAGATCCTCCTTGCATGAGAGTATCAACAGCTCATCACCTGTCAAAATCAAATCATCTACATAAAGTACAATGATCAGAAACTTACCCTCCACCACAATCTAGTATAGGTTCGGATCCGCCTCACTCTTGGAGAATCCAAGTCTGGTGAAATAACTGTCTATCCGTGTGTACCAAGCACGAGGTGCTTGTTTCAACCCATACAGCGCTCTTTTGAGCCTGCACACATGCGACTCGCTACTGAAGATCTTGAAACCTTCGGGCTGCTCTATGTACACCTCCTCCTCAATGACTCCATTGAGGAACATAGTCTTCAAATCCATCTGATGAATGTGCCACCCCATTTGCGCTGAGAGAGCTAGGATCATCCGTATGGAAAAATACCTTGCGACAGGTGCAAAGGTCTCCTCATAATCGATCCCCTCAATCTGTGAAAAGCCTCGGGCAAAAAATATTTCCTTGTACTTCTCCCACACTCCCGTCAGCTGCCTGCTTCACTTTGTAGATCCATCTCGAACCCACCACTGATTTCCCTTCCGGCCTCGGGACAATCTCCCATGCACTGTTTCTGAAAATCGAATCATACTCTTCCACCATGGCATCTACCCATGCGGGGTCCTCCACAGCTTCCTCGAAAGAGGATGGCTCTGTCACGACACATTTTCTCACAAGAGCCATGTATCCAGTGTACCGGACCGGTGATTGTCTCTATCTGCGCTGTGTTGTAGGTGGTCCTACAACCTTCTTTGCATCTTGAGCCGGTCGCTCAGCTTCTGTAGTGCGCTTCCGCCCTCTGATGGTTGGCCCCCCGCGGTGATTTCACTTCACTCCAAGAACTTCCTCTTGTGGATGATCCACATCTTGAAGCTCATCCTTAGGAACTAATAGCTCCTCATCTGCATGCAAGTGTGGCTCCTCTCAAGCGAACACTTCATGGCTTTCTCCTCCTGAAATTTGATATCCCGTCGCACAACAGTCTTGCGACTGTCTGGAAAATACACACGATAGTTGTGGGGCGTATCAGTGTACCCCAAAAATATCCCAACCTCCGCAGTCGGCTCCAGCTTCTTCCTGGCATCCTTCGTCACATGAATGTAAACAGGTGAACCAAAAATCCTCAAATGGGAAATATCAGGCCTCTTACCAGAAAACGCCTCCTCGGGTGTGCTCATGCCAAGTATCCTGTGAGGACAACAGTTCTGCACATATACTGCAGTATTGCATGCCTCGGCCCACAAGTGTATGGGAAGGCCCTGATCATGCAACATCGCCCGTGCAGCACCCATGATCGTTCTGTTCTTGGCTTAGCAACCCAGATTGCGCGCCAGGTTGTGGTCTTGTAGGCTCTCTTCAATTCTTACTGTGTTTGCCAAAAGTCAAAAAGTCCTTGAATTAGCGAGAGGATGAATTCACCACCAAATGCCTCCTAGGAGCCTTCACATAGCACGATTCTTTCTCAACTAGTGCCTTAAACTCACAGAACTTTGAGTATGTCTCGCTCTTCTTCTGCATGAAGAAGATCCAACCCTTACGAGAAAAATCATCAACAAATATCACATAGTACCTGTGCCTTGCTGTCAAAGCTACTGAGAAAGGTCCACACACGTCTGTGTGAATTCTCTCAAGGATCGTCGTGGCGTGACTATCCTTCTCGTGAAAGGTGGCTTTCACAAATTTTCCCAAGGTACACCCCTTGCACTAATCTGACTGCGCAAGAGTGCCTTTAGGAAGCCCAGTAGAAATCTATTGTAGTATCTTCAAAGCTCCATGGTGAAGGTGGTCCAATCTCCGGTGCCACAACTCGCCATCATCCCAGCTCACCACTCCTTCTGCCTTGCATGCCATTGCTGCACAGCCATCTACCTGCAACTGATAAAGGTTCTTAACTTGAAACCCTATCCTCCGGGTCTCGCCAGTTGCCTTACTGCACAGGAAAGCCTTTCCCTCACTAAAGACAACATCATATCCCTTGTCTTCTAACATCGCCACAGAGATAAGATTCTTCTTCAATCTTGGAACATGCATCACTTCCTTCAATACGAAGGGTTTACCAGACTCCCTCTCAAAGGAAATGGTATCGATACCGGTCGCACTGTATCTACCATCATCGCCCATCTCGATGTGCACTCCAAGATCTTTCTCATCCAGATCAGTAAACAAATCTCGATCTCCTGTCATGTGAAAAGACACACCACTGTCTAGAAACCACACTAATCCTGCCACACTTGAGACCAAGCATGCGATCAGCGAAAAATCCAGCTCAAACTGTGAGGCCAAGGCCTCTTCGGCTACAGGTCCAGCAGCCTACTTATTTTTCTTCTTCTGTAGACAATTTGTGGCATAATGTCCATGTTGGTGACAGTGAAAGCACTTCACCTTGGACATGTCCTGCTTCTTTCCTTTCGCACCGGAATGAGAAGCTTTCTTGCTTTTCCCCTTCTTTGCTTTGGTAGCCAAAGTGAAATTCTCTTCATCAGATGCCTTTGATGAAGATCCATCCCTGGTACTTCGCCTTATCTCCTCTTGCACAAGATCCGACCAAAGTCGCTCCCATCCTGGCAGTTTCTCCTGACCATTGACAGAGTCCTGATAGGAATGCAAACTCTTCGGAAGCCCAAGGAGAGCCAAGCTCACCAAGTCCTCATCATCTATAGTCACCCCCACACTTCCCAGTTCATCCCTGCATTGGATGAACTTCGTGAGGTACTTGGGCATACTGTTGCCTTTATCCATCTTTATGTTTCTGAGTCTATCCTTGAGCGCCAACTTCCTCTGGTCGCTCTTGCTTTGGAATAAATCTGTCAAGGCTTTCCACATTAGGAATGGAGAAGCCTTACCATGCAGTCTGGACACTATGTGATCCTTCACGCCCTCCAACAGAATCCTTCAACACTTTGCTGTCTTCTTTTGCCAAGCCTCAATTACGGCAGCATCGCTAGAAGTAGGTTTTGGGACTTCACCATCTATGAACTCCTTCAACCCATTGTCATCTAACACCACATCCATCCCATCCTTCCATGCAATATAATTTGAGCTACCCTCAAGGGCATACTCCAATTGCAATCCGTTGAAAGACATCTCAACTTCGACACCAAGAAAACACTGCTGCAAATTCGAATTCCACCAGCACAAAACTCAACCGCTTCAATGTTTTGCAATTGCTCCAATGATCAATAATGCTCTGATACCATGTATAAATTTGAATAATAGATAAATTATTCACCGAGATTATCCTGATCACACACGATTTGAGCTTCATGCATAATACATAACCTCTTCTACTATTGATCATCAATTGCGGAAATATAAACAACCGCATGCGCACATTAAAACCACATAATCAATCACACATATAAACACAGTATGTAATGGGAAAGCTTAAAGCTGAAAACCCCCAACTATCTGTATATTATAATGATAGAGTTCATGTAACAATACATAGCACAAAGCTCCTCACAAGCTCTCAACACTATCTCACATGCTACACACTACACAAGCTCAGATCAAGCAAGTCACATGCTCAAATCTCCTCCACCTGTTAGCCAGCCTCTACTGCGCAATCCAATATGGATAATCATGAGATCAAGGTTCAAATCCCACTAGTATGTACTGCGCAATCCTCATTGGCTTCTCCATCAATGTGTGTGCAAATCTCATGCACCAGTATAGTCACAACTGATAGTCAACCTGCTCTTTCACCTACCTCCATCACTGATCTCCACTGAAACTGTCCATGCACTGAAGTTAACTAATGTGTTCATTAGTTGATTTATGAGTTAATAATTAGTGAATTAATTAATAATTAATTCACACCACTCATCACTAGTGTATTAATCGGTTAGACTAAATACAACTAGTTCAACTAAGTCAAACTGAACACAACTCCATCAACTCCTCAATCAACTCCACCAAACTCACTCACATGAGTTCTAACTGAAGTCATCATGCAATAGCTCCACTTAGACCCTAGGAATAGCGTAATTCCTTATGTCAGCTACATGTGCCACATCCAGGCATCAAACTGAAGTGGTCCAAGAGGATAAGATAATGTTTATAGTCCAAATATTATTAAGAGCTAATAATATTCGACATATCTATTTTTAGACTGGCAATCTAAAAATAGATTCCGCCCAGTATGTCTAAAAATATAAGTCCATATATTTTTCCAACTTGACCATCCCTCCACAAATAGCATCCTACAACTCATAGAATCATGATCGACATGTCTAAAAATAGACATAGTCTAAAAATAGACTTTGCGCCAAAAATACCCTACGAGCCCACTTAGTGAAGGCGACTTCTTTCCACTAAGCTCTGTCATCTTGTTGCATTCTCAACATAATATGAATGCTAGATCAAAATACTTATAAAAAGATGAAACGGGGTTTAATTCGAGCTCAATGAATGCTGATGAACAATCTTCAATTCATACTGAATCAGGAAATCTTGGAACAAGACTTACAAAAATAGATCCATATGTCTTGGAGGTTCATAAGACTTATAAAAACATAGGATATAACTTTTATGATAAATCCGGAAAGGAAGATAAAGTATGTAAAAACATAATAGAAAACAATACACACCATATGATTTTGTGAATCCTCAATAGTATAACTGGAATATATTATGTGTTCAACAATACATAGCTTCAAGAATATCATGAGAATCAGCAACATGGCACTTGGCCCTATGCCACCAACCATCTCCTCCTTCTTTACATATAATTTTTTCACATATATACAAAAATATAAAACTTTCATCCCCACAAAAGAAGTAAACCTGTTCCCAAAAGTTATTATGATCTCGTGCAAGAGATAAGGCTTATCTTAAAACTTTAATACAAAGTGTTATGATATAATCAAAATAAACAACATCAAGGCTAACAATTTGAAGTGGTTTTTTGATGTGGAAGTCTATAGGAAGACTCTTCCTTTATTCTGGTGCAACAAACTCCACAAAAAGTGTAAACAACAATGAAAGTGATGTGTGGTTGTTCCTTGAATGTTGCCTGATGCCTCCCGGAAACATGTTGGTGCTGGGAGTAATCGTATAAATATATTTCAAAGAACTCTGCCACTGTTCCTTTCCTTTTTGGATCACAAAGAGGTTATAATAGAATAAATATGACATCGGGACCTGCTTCTTCAGAAAACCACTATTGGATAGTTAAATTTGGTGTTGTGTTGGCTGATTCAATAGATCTGATTGTTGTGTTGGCCATGTTTACAACTCTTTTTCATTCTTACTGTTACATCATCATAGTTCTGTATGAATTCCCTTTTCATGACTCGACCCATGGTGCCTATCTCCTTATTACCAACGACATTCAAAATTACTTTTCCCTTTGCCCTTTGTCGGGTCTTATCCTACCCGAGTCATTCTACCATGTTTATCCCTTTATTCATAAAGCAACGTAAAAACCTCATACACCTGGACTTAAAATCCTTAGGCTTTAAGCTTTGAACTTCATCGCATCCACGTCAATATCACACATCATAAGTTTTAAGGTTTATGTTATGAGGAATATGATTTAAAGTATAAAACTCGTGAAGTGCGATGTGCGATGAGAACAAAGGTGACGTGGCGGGAAGGGTCCCACTATATCGCAATCAGGGAAAAGAAATCATTGAAGCATAAGACATAAGAGGGGATGTGATTGCGAAGAGAGATAATTTTAAATATGTGCGATGCAATAAATATTTCCAATCTCATGTGATAAGATATGCGGTGGTCGAAAGGATTAAAGGTTGGCGAAGTGTGAAATGCTATATTCGTCGATCTGCGAAGTAGTATGTTTTGTGATACGGGCTAAAGCACTAAAAGGAAAGAGTTTGATTTGTGAAAAAGTGATATGGGTGTGCGGTAATGATATTACATATATCATATGTAATATAATATATGGAAAGGTTTGTGGTATACGACAATTGTTTCCTAAATGAAGTTTGGATCAGCGATAAGCGAATTGCGATGAAAAGGTAAGGGTTTCAATGTGGTGAAGTGCGGGAAATATATATGATATCATATATGTAATATATGATATATACATTAAAGGTTTTATATGGTGGGCAGAGCTTATTTTGCATTGGAATTTAGCATTTGAAAAAATGAAGCATGAGGAGCTAGAGGCCAAATAAAATGATAGAGAGGGCAACTTTCAAAGAAATCAAAACCAATGCTAACATCGCCTTTCTCCATTTTGATTTTCCTGAGCTTGTACTTCAGTGCCAATTTTCTATGATCACTAATACTCTGAAATAGATCTGTCAAATATTTCCACTTTGAATATGGTGTCAGTTTTACATGGAGACTTGAGAAAATGTGATCTCGTACTCCCTCCGATAAGATCCTCCTCGATTTTGCAACCTTCTTTTGCCAAGCATCAAGATTTGCAGCATCTGCTACAACAGGTTTGGGAACATCATTGTCAATGAATTCTTTCAACCCATTTTCCTCCAGTACTGCCTCCATCCTGTCTATCCACACAATATAGTTAGAGTTACCCTCGAGTGCATACTCCAATCTCAATACATTGAAATCCATATCGATCCTGAATCACCTGTCGCACCAAGAATACCTTTTGCAAATTTGAATTCTATTTAGTCACAAACTCAACTTCTCCTCCACTATAGTGATTTCCTGTGCTCTTATACCATGTATAAATTATACAAACATGTGTATTTCAATGCATTCAATCCAATCTAACAATGTACTAAAGCTAGATATTTAATCCTTCTACAAATCAATTGCCTAAATTAAACACAATCACCAATCACATGAAGCAAAGAAAGAATCAAATCAAACCACAACATAATTAATTTCCTAGGGAAATATTGCTGCTCAAAACCCCTCTATATTATATTATATATTAACCATGGAATCATGAAACAATTACAATGCATTCTTCTCATAAGAGTCTCTTGCACTCTCACAATTGTCTCACATTGTCCTGGACAAAACTGACCAACACTTAGCCAATTATCAGCCTCTAAATAGTGTGCTTGCCTTGCGCAATTCTTGATGAATGAAATCCCTATTCCTTAGAAATTTTGGCCTTCCTAAACTGCGCAAGGATCATGGGTGTTACACAGTAATTTGTCACCGTCCCTACCATTCCCCGTCCCGCACAATGGAGGACCCATTTTGTGACCTGTGAACATTGTCATGCCTTGAAAACTTCATCAATGCATTCCTCTAAGCATGAGCTTCATTTTCCCTTGAGACATCTCCTTGCAAAAATCATGAAAAACATCCCTTTTGGCATTGGCGCGGGCAGGTAGTTCAGTACTCGCTCCAATGGGGAAAATCCTACAAAGAGGTCGTGCCAACTGGCGCTCTGTCATAGAGCAGTAGTCACGCCACCCAATTTAGGGACTGTTTTTTAAATAAAGATGGCGGAAGTTGAGTTCCAACAAACCCACGAACCATTGCCTATCTTGAGTTGGGAGGTTTGGCTGCGGGAGTTCTATGGAAGGGAAGTGGTTTTCCCACCTCCCATGGAACCTTCCTTGTTGATAGGGCCAATCCCATAATAATAGGGATCCCAACTCCCTCCTTCCCCATCTATAAAAGCCTGCTCAATTCCATGGCAAGCTAGTCTTGAAGTGCCTAAGCTTTGAATCTCCATATTCCTAAGAGCCTTTGTGCTGTAAAGAATCCTCTCTTTCCCTTAAGGCCGACTCAAGTAAGGAGACCATTGTCGAGAGACTCCGGAGAGGTTTTCCCTTTCCTTGGCGAGCTTTGCGAGACGTGGACGACCGGAGACCCATCCGAAGGAGGCTGCGACGTCAGAACTTGGTTGTAATCTCTCTTCGTTTATTATTTAATAGATGATTATGATTATGGTTCCACTCCATTTTCCATCATGTTAATGTGAGTAACGTCCTTTCTGACTGATGTTTAGTTACGTATGCTGGTTTCTATGCTTGTATCTGTTCGTTTCTTCCATGTGCAGGTGTTCATCCGTGGAGATCGTGGAGGGATTGTGATCTGCCGAGGCTGAGGAACGGGGACGCTTCTTCTTCAGATAGTGGCGTTGGAATCCAGGTAGGCTTCTATCCCAAGTCTTTCATTCGTAACTAGGAATTTGCGTCATAACATTATTTGATTGTTGCTAGACCCCTGCTGGGCTAGTAGGGATCGCCTCTGTCCGCAGAGGGGATTTACCTCCTCAACAATTTGGCGACTCCGCTGGGGATCGTCTAGTTTTCACTGTCTCGTTTGGATTGTCTCATTTTGATTGTTTTATGATTTTCCTTGCTTAGTTGGCCTTCTGGGCTGGGTTCTTCTTATGTTTTGGCTTTTGGTTCAGCCCCAGAGGATCAGATCTGACCTCTGCTTTTCCGAATTTTCACCTTTTCATAGTTGGCTTGATTGGCGCGAGTTTAGCCCTGACAGTCGCGCCAGTTGGCGCAGGTTGCCAGTTTATCATTCGCGCCATCCCCTGTCTGGCGCGGATTACAGCCAGACAGTCGCGCCATTTCCTGTAGGTGGTAGGGTTACCCTTGTTCGGAAGTTTCTTTTGGTCAGTACTTTGCTTCTGGGTTTGTTTTAGATTCAGCTTGAAGTGGGAAGTCTGGTCTTGGTTGGGAGAAATTCTTTGTTTTTTCATTTTCAGGAATTGGCGCTTGTTGTCAGTTAGCAACCCGCACCAATTGGCCATTGGCGCTAGTTGTCAATGTACAAGTCGCGCCAGTTGGCGCTAGTTGTCAATGTACAAGTTGGGCCAATTTCAGGATGTGTGAAATTTGAGATTTTTTCCCTAAATCCTTCACTAGTGTGTCTTTCCCTTCCGACCTTTCCTCTGTATGAGCATAGATTACATTGCTCATTGTTTGGAATGTCTTCTTTCCATGATTACTTGATGTAAAAGGGAATGAATGCCTTGTTTTGATCTCATGCTTTGGAAGTCCTCTTTGTGTTTTGTCAACTTTTGAGGAATTTTGTTACAAAGTGTTTTGAAACAACGATTGCATTCTTAGTGTTTTTTTACATCTCTTTTGCATTCGTCCTTCATTAAGAAGATTTGCGTTTATTTAGTTTTCATCTCAAAGTGTTCTTTTTGTTAAAATGCATTAGATCACATTGCATGGAAAAGTGTTTTTTGAGATTTGTCATTAAACTTAGATCACATTGTTTAATGATTGAAAACTAGAAATCGCTTTGAGTGCATTCTCTTTCATTGAAAGCATGCATTAAGTAGATTCTCATTTGATCGAAAATGCATTGAGTGCATTCTTATTATTTGAAAAGAAAAAGGAAATTGTGCATAGATTACAATTGCATAGTTTTCGGAGAAAGAATTTTGCATAGATTACATTGCATAATTCGCTTCGTTGAATGTTTTAAATTACTTTCGGATAGTGAAAGTCATCTAGTTTGGAAAAGATTTCATTTGCAGTGCTGTTGGTTGTTGCATCATTGTTTGAAGCTCTTCCCTTAACTAGATAGCATTCATCGAATTGAAAGTTTTCTTTTCTCATATAGCTGCATACAGGAGATTGTCATATGACATACGATAGGGCCTGAAAATTGAAACTTAATTGAAGATCAACTGTAAAATTTATTCAATTAACCTAAGGCAGCATTAGAACTTAACAAAACATATTTAGAGGTCTAGGCTAGAGATGTGTTTCGGCGTCTTTAAACCTAGTAGTTGTCGTTCGCCTTTTGGCCTTAGACAGCGCTAGTACGGACTTGTGCTCCCCGTACCGTCGCGTATATAAAGGGAGACCCCTCTAGGTTTTCAATCCTTTATCCACAGGAAGCAGAGTCTGCCGCCCTATACCCATGATACACCGAACACAGCATTCGGGGAGACTACCTGCACATACGGAAAGTCCTTGGTCGATTTATATTTCATTATTGAAACCAAGGTGTATATTGCAGTTCACGGATATTTGGTACACCCTTTGTGCCTAGTTTTTCCTGAGCAGTCATTTGGTCTTTTCTGACTCCCTAAACTTGAAAAGACCATCAAGCGCTTGTCCTTTCACACTTGTGTCAACTCTGAAAGAGATAGAGTCATCTTTTTATCGTTTCTCGACTCTTAAAACATGAAACGGTAGAATTTATTACTTTCCAATGTGGTAAAATTGATCGCCCACGATTACACGCCCGCTTAGATATTGCTTGTTGACCGTTTGATCGTGTGTCTTGGCTCTTTTTCAGCCTGTGTGTGGTTTTGAGTTTTGATGGCAACTTTTTCAGAGTTCACCAACCAAGGAATCCCCTCAGAAGGGAATCCTGGTCATTTTCCTCCTTTTGGAAATGTTGGTGCTCCTTACATGGCGACGTTGTCCCTTCCTGGGTTAACTGTTGGGTTGCCTGTTTGGTTGTTCTCAACCTCTATTGTCCCAAATGTCTCCACTACTGTTCAATCAGTTTCTCCACTTGAACAACATCATGTTGATTCCAAGGTGGACCTCTCCCCTTCTTCGCCTGTTTCTGCGTCATCCTCTTCTACTTCGCCTGGTGAAAGTCTGGATTCAAATAACCAGGTGGCTAAGAAGAAGAAGAAGAAGACAAAGAAGAAGAAGTCTGATAAGCGAGAGGCTAAATGTACGGCTACTGCCTCCGAGATATCTCCTCTTGATAAACCTTCCAACCCTCCACGGAAAGTCAAGTTCCCTTGCCTGTTGTGCACGGGAAACCATCTTCTTCGAGACTACCCTGGCATTCCCAAGGTGCTCGAAGTATGGTCCAACGGCCGCCCACCGTTGCCTTTGGCTTCTGGGAGTCAGGTTTGGGGCACGTCTTCAGCTGGTGCTGATAAGGCTCCTAAGAAGCAGGGTAAGATCACCAATCCCTGTAAGTTGTGTGAAGGACACCATGCCATTCACCTTTGTCCTTATATGGATGAAGCCAAACTAGTTTTGGACAACCCAACCAGTTCTACACCATGCCTTCCACCTGGTTATAATCGGCTTTCTTTGAGTCCTCCGCCAGCTGATCCTACGATTGGTCAAGAGTCATCCTTGGTCGATCCCACTCCCCCAGAAATTCAAATTCACGAATCCGTTCCCGACCAACCATTGGTCGTGGGATCGGTTGAACTGGCCCCGTCCACGGTGCACCAGGTCTTTTCTGTCGAGAGTGGACCTCACACCCCCCATGTCCTTCTGATCTCTTCAGATTCTTCAGACTTGGAGAAATATTCTCCTGTCCCTGTACTTCAAGAAGCCCCTCCTCCGCCTCCCATGATGGAGGCTCCAGAGGATATCCCTCCCGCCTTCGAGATGGAGGTCATGGAGGATGCTTCTTCTACCGTAACATCAGGGGAAGACCTTCGCATTTCGATGGTAGCCCCTCCGAGTAGTTTGGTCGCTTCCTTTGATTGGAATCGATTTGCAGGATTTCGCCTTTCGTCTTATGTGCCTTTCGAGATCACGGTCCAGGCTCTTGGTCTGGTTGTGCCAGCCTGGCTATGATGAAGGTCTTCTGTTGGTGATGTCTTCGTAACTACTGGCAAAGCTTTCGGTTCGCACGACGCTGCACTTTATTCATAACGAGAATACGGTGACATTCAATAGAGAAAGACAGGTCAACGGGTTAGGGATCCTTCAAGAGTTTGTTACTTTGGGAGGTAAAACCGTCCCAAAGGTACAGGAATCGTTGTTCCAGGCCCTTTGGATTTCAATCTGCTTTTGGGGCGCGATTACACCTATGCCATGGGAGCGCTTGTCTCCTCCCTCTTTCGCGTGATGTGCTTTCCACATGAAGGACGGATCGTGACCATTGATCAGCTTTCATTCTTTGGTCCTTATATGGCATCTGGTCCGCCATCACCCCCTCCTGGTTTCTATCCACCCGTTGTATCTGCCCCACCGCAGGTAAACTATGTGGCCACCTACCCCGTGCCTGTACTCAGTGACGATGCTGTCGTGCATAGCGTGCTGGGGGCATTGGGTCCTGATTTCCAAGATGTTGTTCTCCCACCTGGTGCGGAACTCTTGGGAATCATGACTTCTTGTTCGTCATAACGAGTAGTCTGTCGGAGCATAGTTCGTTGTCTTGTGTCAAGCTCCTTAAAAAATGAAACAAGGTTGTCGGAGCATGGTTATTTTCTTGTGTCAAGCTCCTTAAAAAATGAAGCAAGGTGGTTGAAGCAGAGTTCCTTGTCTTGTGTCAAGCTCCTTAAAAAATGAAACAAGGTTGTCGGAGCAGAGTTCCTTGTCTTGTGCCAAGCTCATTAAACCATGAAACAAGGTGTTTTGAGGATAGTTCTTTTAATGTGTCAACCTCGTTAAAATAATGAAACACATTCCTGTTCAATTCGAGTCTTTGTTAAGTTCTCGTAAAATACCAGTCGAGTCTTTTCCTTAATCTCGTAACTTGAACCTTCACTCCATCTGCCTTTCATATGGATTGAAGCTTGGGGGGCATGTACCTCAAATTGAGTCACCGTGCTGGGGGCATGCTTACTTCTTCAAGCATAGTTTATTTCCGTTTCAAGCTTGTGTAAAAATGAAACCAACTTCAAGCAAAGTTTCCTGATTTCAAGCTTGTGTAAAAATGAAACCATCCCCATTTTACCCCTTGTGATTGCTATTTTATTAGCCTGTTTTTGCCAGATGAGCCTTGGTTTTCTCACTCCATCGTCACTATCTGCTTGGCCGATCATATGCCTTCACTTGGTTGTTTTACCCGTTCCTGAGGAACCGCTACGATGAGTGGTCTTTGTTAGCTAGTCTCTTGACCTTTATTTTGTTTTGAGCAGTTCCACCATTACCGGAACCAGTTTCTACCCTTTATACCACTCGTTCCTCCAGGAGGAGTCACCTTTTAGCTCTTTTCTGACTCTCTAAATATGAAAAGATTGCCGAGGCCCTTGTCGTTTCGATCTCGTTAAAATGGACGCGAATCGACATCCACCCAGTATAAGTTTAACCCTTTTTCGGGCTGGGAGGGATTGATTACGAAAAAGGAATACCCTAGCCTATTGCGACTAGGAGGTTTTCCCAGATATTGTTTTCTACATTTTCGGATCTGGGGATCTATTTACGAAAAGGGACCTGTGGAGTTTTCTTTTCCGCTGTCTTTTCAAACTCTCTAAACATGAAAAGACGCCGAGTTCTTCCTTTGTCAGACTCGTTAAACCATGATGACATTGGATTTCGTCGAAATGACGTTCTCCGAGTTTCTCCTTCCTAGGACTCGTTAAATGCACTAGGATGGATTCGCCCGAAGGGCGGACTTATATCGCAAGCATATGCTATCCCCTTCAAGCTTGTTATCAAAAATAATTGGGGTACTCGCCAGAAATGGTGGGGGAAAAATGGAACCATCGTCGTTGTCATCGGCAGTATGTCGCTCTTGAATATGGCACTTGTCTGCATTCGTGTCGGGTTGGGGACATCTCATCTCGTTTCTTCACTTTGCCTCCGTGGGTTTGGATAATCCTTTTTGACCTCTCATCTGCTCATTGCCTCGTCACCATGACCTCTGATCCGTTTGATGTCAAATACTGCCAAGTCCACTGTCGTGCCGTTTATATGTTCAAGAGAAGTTGACCTCTGCAAATATCAACCTTCCTCTGTTTCTCATATGATCCTAATTCACAACAAAAACATCATGTTCCTCTGTCTCGTGTCGATGATGTGGGAATCATTATGGCCCACCTTCGATCAAGGTCACTTCCTGTCGACATCAACTCATTATCCGGGAAGTTGGTCTAGAGACTCCTTATGGTACCTTGGAGCCTGCATGCCTCAATGGCAGGTTCGTCGCATTCGACGTGAGGTTTACATCATTGGCCTCCGATCGAGTGATTCTGCGGGTGTTCGACGTCAACTCATTTATTCGCACGCCGTAGATTGTACCTTAGTACCTTGAGGACCATTGTCATTATTGGTGGTTTCTCTCGCGTCTGTTAACGGCTTTCATCATTGGCTGGTAATCAGACGATGTTCTTGCATGTTCGACATCAGCTCACACATTCACATGCTCGAACTTGTACTTGTTTAGGTCGAGATGGAGCGCAAGACCCTGGATTGTGTCTGTTGTAATCCAGGCTGCGATTGTGGATTATTATCATTATGTACATGACTCACTGATTGGATGGCTGCGACCATACCTGAGTCTATTTGTTTGATCTTAGTTGGATGGCTGCGCCCATACCCTGGATCCGGATTATAGCATACTCTATTTCGGATGGCTGCGTCCATACCATATACATCATGTACTTGAGATATCAGTTGTATCTTTCTGCGCAGGTTTTCCGACGGCGGGCCTTCAGTTGAACATGTTCTCGTAAAGCATTTCACCCCTCTCTCTCTCGGGCCTCATACTTTAGGGGGCATCTGTTACACAGTAATTTTTCACCGTCCCTACCATTCCCCGTCCCGCACAATGGAGGACCCATTTTGTGACCTGTGAACATTGTCATGCCTTGAAAACATCATCAATGCATTCCTCTAAGCATGAGCTTCATTTGCCCTTGAGACATCTCCTTGAAAAAATCATGAAAAGCATCCCTTTTTGCATTGGCACGGGCAGACAGTTCAGTACTCGCACCAATGGGGAAAATCCTGCAAAGAGGTCGCGCCAACTGGCACTCTGTCATAGAGCAGTAGTCGCGCCACCCAATTTAGTGACTGTTTTTTAAATAAAGATGGCGGAAGTTGAGTTCCAACAAACTCAGAAACCATTGCCTATCTTGAGTTGGGAGGTTTGGCTGCGGGAGTTCTATGGAGGAGAAGTGGTTTTGCCACCTCCCATGGAACCTTCCTTGTTGATAGGGCCAATCCCATAATAATAGGGATCCCAAATCCCTCCTTCCCCATCTATAAAAGCCTGCTCAATTCCATGGCAAGCTAGTCTTGAAGTGCCTAAGCTCTGAATCTCCATATTCCCAAGAGCCTTTGTGTTGTAAAAAATCCCCTCTTTCCCTTAAGGCTGACTCAAGTAAGGAGACCATTGTTAAGAGATTCCGGAGAGGTTTTCCCTTTCCTTGGAGAGCTTTGCGAGACGTGGATGACTGGAGACCCATCCGAAGGAGACCGCGACGTCAGAACTTGGTTGTAATCTCTCTTCGTTTATTATTTAATAGATGATTATGATTATGGTTCCACTCCGTTTTCCATCATGTTAATGTGTGTAACGTCCTTTCTGACTGATGTTTAGTTACGTATGCTGGTTTCTATGCTTGTATATGTTCGTTTCTTCCATGTGCAGGTGTTCATCCGCGGAGATCGTGGAGGGATTGTGATCTGCCGAGGCTGAGGAACAGGGACGCTTCTTCTTCAGATAGTGGCGTTGGAATCCAGGTAGGCTTCTATCCCAAGTCTTTCATTCGTAACTAGGAATTTGCGTCATAACATTGTTTGATTGTTGCTAGACCCCTGCTGGGCTAGTAGGGATCACCTCTATCCGCAGAGGGGATTTACCTCCTCAACAATGGGAAATCCAATGGATGTTTTGTTGCATGCGGACAACTTACTAGTCACACAATTGTTAGTTAACATCCCTTTAACCTTCGTCTCAACTGGGTCTCCACTGGAAATGACATGCATGCAGCTATTAATAGTAAATCATCAGTTGCATGGAAAATCACTCGTTGTGAATTAAATAATATTTAATTCACTTGATCTCTCACTAGTTCAGAAAATAGTTACAACTAGTTCAGTTGACTCTAAATCACCTAACTGAGTTAATTGATTACTCATGCATTAAAATAATGCACCAACTGCAATTTCAACTACATAAATAATATAGTTATTATGCATGACTCACCAAACACCCTCAACTCGAAATACATGAGCTAACTGATTTTATCACACTCACTTAACTATTACAGGTGATCATGAGATAAGATTACATTTTATTGTCCAATTTAATTAAGGGAAAATTAAATTAGACACTACACCAAATTAATTGATTGATTTGGCCTTCACACTAATGTATCGCTAGGACCTGTTGGTCCCACACTAGTGTGTGTGTTGCAATTTCATGTTGGAATTCAACACAAAAGATAGAGATTTGAAGGTAGAGCTATTTTGCATTTTTCACCATTGAAATTGACAACTTTGACATTGCATGGTGGACCAAGTAAAGGTACAATGGGACCTGTATAGTCCTAGTTCTGCCACTTGGGAGGATGCATCTTCTATGTATCTTTAGTTTCATTTTTGTTCAATCAAAATTCGGTCCAAGTTTGCTCCAAGAGGGGGAGTATGTAGCATCCTATTTTTCCTTCTACAATTTTGTGACCCTTATTGAGGCTGATTTTTTGACGGATTATATATGTTAGACTTATATGTTATGGAATTGAGTTGATCACTTGATCGAGGAACCCTATTATATATATTACATACATAGTTATATTTCCTCTTATGCGTGGCTATGTGATTGATTATGTGTATCATATATACATTGATTTACATATCCTTTTTTTTTATATATATAGCTTATGACATATGATTATGGCATATGAATGCAAGATATAATGTAGAGTAGTTAACAATCCATATTCTTGTTGATGATTTATGATGTATATGATTATACATGCTTGACCTTGTCTTTAGCAGGGTTTGGTAGGGAACATAGTTACTTCCAAGAAGGATGCTCTGATGAATATGGAGGTCATATATACATTTGGGTAAAGTGTGATTGAATTAAATTCATTATCAATTTTCATGATGCTTTTAATCTATGAGGTTATGATGTGAAAGTCTATGGAAATAAGGACTTTCCAACATATCATCAGATGCATATGAGCTCATGACCAGTACCTTGAGGCAAACCATGTAGCTTCAAAGAAGAATAGATGAGAAATTATGGGAAATATTATGGTGCAGAGTCTTAACTTTCAAAATATAAAGGTGTGGAGTCTTGGATCTTTGGAATAGATCAAGGCATGGTGTCTTCACTCTACTAGTATATGGAGTCCTAAGTACAGGGCAAGGGCATAGATTCCTAACAAGTCAAGAGAGGTGCTCAATAGGGGTTTGGAATCCCTATTCTCTGACTGAAAAACACCACTTAAGGGCTTACATCAACTAGGTGAATTAATCTAAGTTAAATTTTAAGTTGAATTAAATCCAATTTACCCACTTTAGAGGATTATTCAAAATAAATATTATGTTAATGAAAAATATTAGTTATCTACTTTTGAAAAATAAATAATAAGAAAAGTATTTAAGTATACATATAGGTGGTGAATATTACATAATTTAGGCACCTAAATAAAATAAAATAAAGGGAAAAATTTGGAGAGGTTCCATCTTATGGAGGTGTTGAATAATACAAATTCTTATAAATAAAACATTGGTTAATTTTAACATGAAAGGGGTGAGGTGTCAACCCACTCCATGCTTATAAATATGAAAGTATTTTCCCGAAGGGGGGAGACCAGAAATAGTAGGGAAATGTTGCCAAAACGACTTCCCAATTCCTAAATTAAAATCCCAATAATTTATCCTTGTTTATTGTGTGTGATCTCATAGAGGGAAATGTTGCCAAAATGACTACCCAATTCCTAAATTAAAATCCCAATAATTTATCCTTTTTTATTGCATGTGAGCTCATAGAGCTCGAGGGTTCCATGGAAAAAGGTTTCCTTTGGATATGGTTGGGTGGTAAATATGACTGGTTTGTTGGAGTTGCTAGTGGAGTTTCTGAACAAAGTAGAATAATTAAGTATTAGGTAAAATTTCAAGTTTGTTATATTTTTCTTTAATTAAACTTTCTTGGATGAAGATGTAGCTAGTTTACCTTTCAAATGGTTATTTTTCTTCTAAAATATCTGACCATAGCCAATGGTTTAACATTTATTTAATTTGGCCATACATATGTTGAAATTATAGAATTGCAAGAATGTGTTTTTGTTTTAACTAATGGGTGAATAGAAAATCTATGTTTTATTGTACATTTCTCTTTATGAAAGCATATGTTGAAGAAGAGTTACAATTCTGTTAATTGTTTTTGGGGAAGGAAAAAAAAAGAGGATTACAATTTAAGCTTGTAGTTTACGTGAGTAAAAAGAAAAAAAACATATCATGTAAACTATAATTGGAAGAGATGATGTTCATATTTCTATTCTCTTGCATCGGCTTAGTTGGTTTCCTTTAAGGTTATATATTTATCTTTAATCTAATAATAGTTTTCCGCAAAAGTATTGTTTAAGAGTTAGCAATCATTGTTTTGAAGGCACCCCACACATTGTTCCTACTTTATGTTTTCCTAGAAACATAAAACTTAATATTTTTGCTGGAAATACTACACTTATTCTTTTTACAGAAAATAAAGTATTCTTTGAAATATAATGCTTATTCATTTTGCAGAAAAGAAAAACATATATATCTACTTAATTTTTTCTTTACTAATGTCACTGTGCTAATTTATCATTAAGTGCAAAATTGGACAATGTTTTTTGCTTGATGGGTGGATATATTGGTGTGATACATTCAATTTGGTTAATGACTGAGATAAATTAGTGTAATCATATTTTTTAACTTTTACTATAAGACTTATGAGATAAAGTAATGTAGTAATTCTCTATAACTTTTACTATATATTCATTCTTGGAAAATATGAGTTTATGATTACTCCCTGTACAATATGTAGTTTGAAGTTTTCATTATTTCCAAAAGTATTGGTCTCTAATAGTTTTTGAAAGAGGTTAACCTTGGTAATATTTTATAACGTTGGTAATATTTTATAACCTTGGTAATATTTATATGCATTCTTGGAAAATGAGATTTTATGATTTATCCATTTTCATTATGTAGTTTTAAGCTATGTCACACGTTTCGGGTTCGAATTCGAGATTAAGTTTGATCAAAATTTGAATTTTTCGTTGAGGTTCGCATGAGGTTTGGCATTAAGTTCAACTATATATATAATAATAATAATAATAATAAAATCAAAATCAATCAATAAAGTTATATGAATAGTAATGAGAATGCATCAGTCACAAATCACAACCACTATTCACTTAAAGCTCTGGGAGGCGGGGACAAGCAGGGTAGGCAGGGACAAGCAGGGTAGGCAGGGACAAGCAGGGTCTAGAAATAGAAATTGAACTCAGGAAATTGCCGAGAATACAACACTGAGCACAATAGAGTGAGTACACTCACGCTGAAGTTGGCTTGTGAAAATCTATGGACAACCATGGTAAATAAATACAAACCATTTTGGAAAATTAATTGGCGAACAAGAGAAAACCATGTGTTGCCCATGGTTTTTCTCATAAACCTTAAAACAACTGACAAAAACTGCTCGAACTCTAACCTCAAACCCCAATTTTTTTTTTAAATTATAAAATTTGGCTTCAGGTTTGCCTTTAGGTTCGCCTTCAGGTTCGAATTTGTTCAAATTTGACAAACCCAGTGACATAGGTTTTAAGTTTTTATTTTTGTAAAAATATTCGTGTAATTTTTGAAAGAAGATATTATTAAACTTTTTATACATTGGGATATTTGGTCATTTTACCAATAGATGATTTTGGAATTAGTTTAAATCATTTATTATTATTTTAATGTTTCACTCTACATAACACCAAATCTTAGTATCACAAGCTTCCACACGGAGTAATTTTGTTTGAAAATGATACTTTGTGTCTTTTTGTAGGTTGTAAAGATATATTTTGATTTTGCTTCATGCAATATGCAATGATAACAATAAGAATATTTAGTTCAAATAGTACTTATTTTGGTAATTATGGCCAATCACTTATGGACACCATACTATGGTATCCTTCCTTGATAGGGATGTTATTTGAATATTACATTGAGTTTATTTTAATAAGTTTTAGATTCAATGACATCACCTTCTTTTTCATGCTTTAAAAGTAATATAAATATTACAGTATTATTAAGTATTTTAAATTGTATGTAATTTATTAAATATTAGAAATTGTATCGTATATTTTAAAAAGTAAAATAAGAATTGTGTAGGATTTTTAGTTTTAGGATATATATAAATGGAGTTGTCTTTAGTGTGACTTTTTGGAATTTTAGGTCTCAGAATCCGACGAATTTTTATTTTTATTTTTTACTTTATTTTATTTTTTTTATTTTTTTCGATTATTTAAACTGTTTTTTTACTATATATATGGGCACTTCGATTGTGAAGGTTACCTATAAAACTTGTGTTTTCAATGAATTCCTGTTGTATTTTAGAGAAATTAGACCAGAAAAAGAAAAGAAAAATGATTTATGTTATTTAAACTATTTTTTTACTGTATGTATGGATTCATCACCCCAAAAAAACCTTAGGGAACTTCGATTGTGCAAGGTTTCCCATGAAACTTGTGTTTTCAATGAATTCCTGCCGGATTTTAGAGAAATTAGACCACCAGAAAAGCCTTCAAAGTCGCACTAAAGACAACTCATATATAAATTCCCTTGGAATATTTTTCATGTAAATCTATGGTATTGATGAAAGGTTATAGAGTACATAAATAGATTATATTTAGTGGTTTGGGGTAAATAATATAACTAATTAGAAAGTAAGATACATGGATTTGAAATTAGCAAGACTATTCAAGTTATAGTATCAGAGATTTACAAAGAAAATATTCTAATCGGGTCAAAAATATATAAGCCAAAAGAAAAGGTAGATTGATTTCCATAACGAGTATCAATATTTGAGGTCAGTAAATAAGTTATAGAGCAGAGGAATTGGAAATGAATCATCATTCTATTATCATTTAATTATTTCATAATGGTATCAAGTATTTCTAAAATGAAAGAATTTTATGTTTAAAATATAGGGTATTGTTTCAAAGAAAATTTCTTCAAATGAATGGATCAACTGTTAACATCCGAACTTTATGTTACATGGAATGAATTTTTTTGGATATTATGAGTTCTTATTCATTTTTGGAATACTTATAATTTATGTGACAATTAATGTGTTTTTTTTCATGTACTATGAAAGGCCAAAAGCATGATAAAATTTTTATATAAAGTATTGTTAACATATAGAAATAATATGGATCTATTTCCAATGTTTGTATGAAACATGGATGAGTTTTATGTTAAAAAATAAACTTACACTTACACACACACACACACACACATATATGGTGTACTTATGAATATATATACAAATTAATTGTAAAAAAAAACACTTATTTTCGGTAACTTGAGTTACATACCTAGTTGGTTGTTGAATGATCTTACATTGTTATGGTTAATGTTAAGGTTAGGTTGGGTTAAGGTTAAGTATAAGATTAGGGATAAGGTTAAGGTTAATTTTAACCTTAACCTTAACCTAACCTTAACCTAACATACCCTTAAGCTTAAGCTTAACCTAACCAAACCTTAACCTAGCTTAACCTAACCTAACCTTATATTTAACATTAGCCCAACATAAATATTAACCTTAATGTTAACCTTAAGTTAAATTTAACCCAACACAACTTTAAACTTAACCTTAACATTAAAATAAACCTTAACCTTAAACTAACCTTAAATTTAACCTAATCTAACCTATCCTAACATTAACCTTAACCTAAACCTAAAACTTAACCTTAACTTAAACCTTAACCTTAACCTTAATCTTAACCTTAACCTAACCTTAACCTAACCTTAACTTTATTCTAAAGTAACCACAACCTTAACCTTAACCTAACTTAACCACAAAATTAACTTAATTTAACCTTAACCTAACCCTTTATTAACCTTAACCTTAACATGAATTAACCTTAAGGTTAACCTTAACAGTAACCTTAACCTAAACTTAACCTTAACTAACTTAACCTTAACTTAAACTCAACCTAACCTAAGATAAACTAACCTTAACCTAACCTAAGCTAAACTAACCTTAACCTAACCTAACATAAACTTAATATAACCTATTCTAACCTTAACCTAACCTTAACCCAAACCTAACCATAACCTAAACCCTAACCTTAACCTTAGCCTTTAAACCTTAAACTTAATATATTGTTAACCTTAACCTTAACTCAAACCATAAGCTTACCTAACCTAAGCTTAAACTTAAGCTTAACCTAACCTAACCTAACCACAGCCTTAACGTTAACATTTATCTTAACCTTAACCTAAACTTGACCTAACCTAACATTAACATAACCTAACCTTAACTTTAACCTTAACCTTAACCTTAACATTAACCTTACCTTAAATTTAACCTAATCTAACATAATATTAACCTTACCTTAACCTTAGCCTAACCGAATTTAACCTTAACATAACCTTAAATTAACATTAAGCTAACCTTAACTTAACGTGACCTCAACCTTAACCTTAACCTAAACTAACCTAACTTTAACTTAACTTAAAATTAACCTAACCTAACCTTAAACTAACCTTAACCTTAACCTTAACCTAACCTTACCCCATTCTATCCTTAACCTAACCTAACCTAACCTAACCTAATCTAATCTAAATTAACGTCACTTAAGTTAACCTAAATTAATCTAACATAACTTAACCTAACTAACTTAATTTAACATAACTTAATCTAACATACATAACTAAACCTAACTAAACTTAACCTTAACCTTACCCACTTCATAATGATTGTTATTCTCAACAATAATTCAACTCAGCAAACATCTTTTCTAAGTCCAAACTATCGCAAAGTGCCACCAACTCCAACATCTAGGAAGAACAATTCATCTCCCATCATCCTTGATGCACGAAATCTTCACCTTATATACATGAACCATCATCAAGTCTCATGAATTCATGTAGGAAATATATGTCAAACTCTTCAAGGCCATCAACAATCATGCAATTGTTGCAAGTCCACACAAAGCTCCATCTCATCATGGAAAGTCACCCCCTCCATCTCATGGTTGCAATGTGCATCATTGCAACTACCATCATGCCAACTACCAAACATATATCCTTTGAAATATTTTATCCATACTCCAACTCAAATCCAATACATTTCATCAGACTAATAGCCTCCATGAATCGAACTAGTTGGGTGATTAGTCTAACCATCATTTTCATTAACCCATGAGAATGCACCTCATCATGCCTTCATCGATTTTTTTTTCAACACTTCATCACATCTTCTTCTTTGATAAACCTTCCCATGTGATACTCCTTCAAGCACCCTTCTTATACATGTTGTGACGCCTCTTCATTCAAGGCCCTTTTGCTTCGATGGTGAAACACCTCTAACTTTAGCAGAGCACCACACTCACCCATCCATAAATGTTTAATGCATGACAAGGCTTACGAAGTCACCTCCCTGACTCTTAGATACCATCTTATTATATTTATTTTGTATCCCTAAGTACTTCTGCACTTCATTGTTTTCTTCCTTCGTGCAACCCAACTTTTCAATTCTATCCTTGGTTACCTAGAAATCATGTATGCCCATAACGTATATGAAAAAATATACTTTGTTTGTCATATATATACCTGCTTCCTTAATTCATTCACCTTGGAATAAGCACTCGGGCCTCCTCTCTCTTCAGAGCTCTCTTGGTGAAGACTTATGATAGAATACACTTCTTCCTTCTTCATGGCCTGCATAACGAATTTCTTCAACTTATTCTTCTCCACTTCTTAAGTCGATCTTCCAACTTCTTTCCATCTCACATATTCATCCTTCACATTCGGGTCCTTCTCATACAATATCATGAAGGATATCCTTATACGATACCCCAAGTGACTCTTCCTTGTCATCTACATAGTCATGGTCTTTCCATTGGTTATTATCAAGAGTATGTATCGGTCCATCATTGGCATGGATTGAGTTTCTTCGAATAATTTCATCCCCTAGGATTATCATCCATCTCGACCACCATTAGTTCCAACCTTCCAAACCATTAAACAACCTTCACCTATGTATCCTTAATAATATCTATCCCAACCTTCATAGTTTAGTTAAAAAAATTAAAAACACTTAACTCTCTCACCATTCCAGTATTCAACTTCAAGGACTTCAATGCCTTCTTACTAAGGAAATGATTTCTAGCTCCAAAATAAACCAATGGAACAAACTTTATTCAACATATGGTCACTTGAAAAAAAAATAATCCCATTGTAACTTCATCCTATAAGGGTCTCATCTTGTGCCTTACTTCCATGAACTTCGTTGTTTCCTCTAGTGATCCTCTACCTTCATCATGCTTTGGCTTCAAGGTAACTGTCCTCTTCAAGTACTTCACTTCACCATTTATCATTTTCGAGCAAATCAAACCTTGTTCAACTTGGGCATACATTGTTCCACCATACTCTTAATTCTTTCACTATTTCTTGATCACACCTGTTTGACATTCACCTTCCTTAGTTTCACTAAGGAGGCCATATTTTGACTTTCTTCATCCAATTTCTGCAAATGCACTTCCTTTGAACCTTCCTTTGAACACACTAACCTTTTCCCAAAGTTCAACCTTCTCTTCTTCCATACAAGCTTATTTATTCAAAAACATTATCAACCTCTTATTGGTTTTCTTCCATTCATCACTGTAAGGGATTTTTTCTTCTTGGAGAACTTCCCACAGCCTCACAAACATGCCTTCAAGGTGGTCCATGTCTACCATGAGCTGCACAACTTCATCTCAGAATTGTTTCCATTGAGATTTCAAAAAATCAAATTCTTTCATTATCATTGTGCCTTTTTGAGAAATATCCTACCTTAAAAAAGTTCCTAATGAGATTGGATAAAAAATTTCATGGTGGTGGTCGTCGTGCCACTTCCTTCATCCTCAACCAAGACTTCTTCAAAAATTACTTAGTTGAAACAAGTCTCTTCAACCTTCAATTTTTGCAACATCCACTTCAATGAATTCTCACTTTCACCAAAGTAGGCTCTGATACCATATATCATGACCCCATAATGATCATACCACCGTGGGAGTGTGGAACCAATGAGATTTTGTATCAAGGTACTCAACTACTTTCTCCCAGAATACACCTCTTGCCCATGTGCTTTAACAATTTCACCTATCAACTTTGCAGAATTAAGTTATCAAGAGAAATCGAACACAACAAAAAATTTATTACACTTAGCAAATTCTTCAATTAATCATCAAGATCACTTAGCTAACATTTCATTTAATTCTTCAAAATGGACAGCATATAAAAACAGTACTAAACCAATAGTAAACCAATATAGAACAATAGTATAAATAGCAGTGAATCAAGAACATGCACATGGGAGGGGGAAACTCCCAAACTTAAAACTTATTCCCTTTTTATTAACTTCAACTTCAAAATAAATGTGGAACAATTTTACAATAGATGGTCTAGTCATGGCTTAACCGAGACGTTGCTCAAAAATCTTCAGATTTACAAGGTTGTGCCCAGATTTAAGGCTAACAACTTGACCAACTAAGACCCACATATAAAATCCATTGTCGAGTGGAAGCTCAATGACCTACACACTTAATGAAAAATCAATTCTCAGAAACCAAATTTCCTAGAAACCTTGTGTGGCCTTCTTGGCCTGACTAGGCGAGCCTAATGCATCCTTCTTTTCATGATCTTGTTGTGTTTCCTTAGCTACGGTTATGTGACTTCTCCTGATTTTGTGTCCTTGTGTGAACTCTCTTCATTCAATGGTGCCTTATCTCATGCACTCTCTTTTTTATTTATGTGTTATGCTCATTCCTTTTTTTCAGGTATATGCCTATTCATAATGTCAAGCCGGCTTGACTTATCGTGTAGGTGTGTCCCTTGATAGGCGTCTTGGCGTGCATAGCATGTGACACCCCTTTAAGCACTAGGCACCCTTCTGTCGTGCGAACACATCCCAAAGGCATGGGTGTTCATTCAATTGTGCCCCGCATGTTAATTACCCATCGCTTACTTATTCCTCCGTTTCACCCATGCACATCATGCCTAATTGCTCCATGCACATGTTGCTATATAGTATTTTTTCGCACTCCCTGTCTCATGCCCTAAGCTGTCAAACTTTTCCCCAAATGTCGCAAAGTGAAAAAATATGTTAATGTGTTCACCATGAAAACATGTTCAGAGCATCCATGAATAAAAAATAAGAAATGCCTTGAAGCAATTCTGGAAAGGCTTGTCAAAAACACTATTTGCAGGCCTAATGTGGCCCTCATGACTTATGCCTTGCACTTGTCAAATTCACCATTGTATATTTCTAGCGCTTCCAGCATGAGAATTTAAGTGAAAAACTTTGTTGCTCCTCTTCAAGCAGTTTATCCAAAAATGGAGGAGAAGCTTCTCTTACTATAAGCCTTAAGATCAAAGAGTTGGTTACAGGTGAATAAGGATTGGGTCGAGATCTCCCATTTCAAGCCTTTGATCCTACTATTAAGGATCTTCCCCTTAATATATGGACCTTCTTCCACCTGTTTCTAGATCCCTAAATCCCTCTCCTTCCCTATAAATGAATTCCCTACTTTCCTCAAAAGGTTGATCTTTGTTGGTTGATCATTGTTGTTGATCTTTGTTGGTTGATCAATGTTGGTTTCCATCCTTGTGATCATTTGTGCCTAAACATTTCAACTTTTTGAAGTAGAAAGGAGTGATTAAAGGTCTTGGCTAGCACTTGGAAACTCATCCAAAGGAGGCTTCCAACATGAGAGCTTAATTGGTTGTATGCTTCCCTTACTTTCTATTAATAATAAATTATTTGTTTGCTTCCCTTGAAATGTGTAAAGCATTACTCATTTAGTGTGGTACTCTCTAATCTATTATATAGTTTATGTTAGAATGAATTATTCTATGTATGCTTTTGTTGTCTCTGCTTGATCTTCCTTGCTCGTATGCATCTGCAATGACATAAAGAGGATTAGACTTAGAAGCAGGAAGATCGGGAAACGACACCAATGGGCGTTAGGATCAGAGTGATGTAGGACATCTATCTTACTTTGTATTTTTTTATATAAGCTAGGAAATTTTACATATATTTGTCTCATTTCTTGCTAGATCCACTCATTAGGACTAGAGAGATCGCTTTTTTCCGCAGAAGGGATTGTATGTACAACACAATGATGACTCCACTGGGGAGCCGATATCCCTTTCAACCTTCCTTTTTCATTTGGAGTATTTTTTTAGTTTTTCCAACCTTTCAATGATCCTCCATTTTTATTTCTTTTGAGTATGTACTCTCAGCAATCTGTGTTTTAGGGTATCATTTCTAACTTTTTTCTCAAACTTTGCTCTCTTTTTTTCAAAGAATTTCTCTCTCGGCGTTTGTTTTACCAGAAACAATCATGCTGTCAGCGTTGCTTTTGCCAGAAATAGTATTACTTGAACCTATTGTTGTAACTGTCTGCCCGTGCTGGTCTTTGAATTTGATAATTTTTAACGTTTATGATTAAAGGCCTAAACTGTCCTGATCTCTGAAGTCATCCTCCTGCTCAGTGTGCATCAAATTTTGTTTTTTTCTTATTATTTTCTTTATGGTGTGGAAAAGTCCATCCCGTACTTGAAGTAGTGAATGTGAATTTTGGTTGAGTCTTTGATTCTTTGAGTCAATTAAAATTATTTTTTTATGCCTATCTATTTGGAAGGAATATTGATTTGTTGATTGATTCAAAATATTATTTCTTTTGAGACCATAAAATAAATCGATTTTGCATTCATTTAGTTTTCATCTCAAATTTTACTTTTCGTAAAGTGTATTATATCACATTGCAATGAAAAGTAATTTTGAGAATTATCATTGAACATAGATTACATTGTTTAGTGATTAGAAACTGAAAAGTGCATTGAGTGCATTCTCATTCAGCGAAAATAAAAAGGAAATTGTGCAGCAATTACATTTGCATAGTTTTTAGGGGAATCATGCATAGATTACATTGCATGGTTTGTCATCTTTTAATGCTTTCAACTGAATTGGAATAGTGAAATTGAAAGATATAGTTGGGAGATCTTTTTTTGCTGCATTCCTAGTTGTTGCATCATTGTTTGAATCTCTTCCCTCTATTAGATAGCCTTCATCGAAATGGAAATAGTATTTTCATCATATTAGTTGCATTATAGGTATGTTCAGGTGACATCAATTTTTGACCTTGAAATTGAAGCATAATTCAATATCAACTTAAAATTTACCTCAATTAACCTAAGGAGAATTTGGAACATTGACGAAAAAAATAGACGTATAGGCTAGATACGTGTTCTAGTGCCTTTAAACATATGACTTGTCATTTTTTTCCAACGTTTTATCCTAAGGATGATATCTTGTTGCACATACAAAAGTGTATAAGGCTATTCTCTAGTACTTTCAGGTATATTGGAGGCCCTCCACGCATGGTAAGAATATGGGAATGCTCTCATCGAACGATTACGCATTAGACAACACTACTATGGACTACACTCACAATTACCATCACGTATATTTCAAGAGTCCCCACTAGGTTTCTATCCATCCATAAGTAACTTAGTCGGTTGCCTTGTAAACTTTGATACACCGAACACATCATTCGGGGAGATTAGCTTCTATACGTTAAGTAGTTGGTTTTCCAAGGTGTATATCACAGTTCATGGTTGCTTGGTAATCCTTTATGCTTGGCTTACCCATTTTTTATTTATTTTTTGATAATTTCTAAGATTAATCAGCCACGAAATAACATCTTACCCAAGAAACAAATCCTTAGTGGATCTTAGGTTGAGACTAATGGAAACAGTGCCTAATTTTAGAAATAAAGGAAACCCATCAAATAGGAATCCTAGTCCTTTTCCTTATTTTGGAAATGTTGGTGCTCCTTATATTGCAATGTTGTCCCTTTCAGGATTAACCATTGGTTTGTCGGTTTGGTTATTTTCAACCCCCATGGTTATGAATGTCTAATTTTCTTCTCAACCAAGTTCACCTCCATCTGAATAGTATCAACCTCATGTTGACCCTAAAGTTGACCCTTTTCCTTCTTTTCCCATTATTTCTTCCCCTCATTCTTCCTCTTCACGTAGTGAAAGTATTGATTCTGGTAGCTAGGAGGCTAAGAAGAATAATAAGAAGAGGATGAAGAAGAAGATAAATAAGCAAAGGGCCAACAAAGCAAACATTGATACCGATGCAACTACTATGGATAAACCATCCAATCAACCCTGCAAATTCAAATTCCCTTGCATGTTATATAATGGTGACTACCTTATTTGAGATTGCCCTGGTATTCCTAGGGTATTATAAGTGTGGTCCAATGGCTTACATCATCCTTTGTTGTCGACCTCTGGATATCATGTTGGTGATAAAACCTCAACTAGTCATAATAAAATTCATGGGAAAAAGGGTAAAGTCAAATTTACATGTAGGTTATGTGAAGGGAACCACCCCATTCACCTTTTTACTTATATGGATGAAGCCTCCAAAGTGTTGGATAACCTTACGAATTCTCAGCCATGTCTTCCCGTTGGTTACCAGAAGTTTTCCCCTTATCCTCCACTAGTTGATCAAGTGATTGATCAGAATTCATCTTTGGTCATTCATGCTCTCTCTGAAAGTGAATCCCACAAGTTCGTTCCCGACCAACCATTGGTTGGGAAAAATTTTGACCCGATTTCACCTTCATTCGATCATCCTTTTCCCATAGAGATTGAACCTCATACCACCTAGGTTATTTTTGTTTCTTTCGATTCCAATGAATTGGAGTGAAATCGTATCGTTCCCACAGTACATTAGGGTGATAATCCTATTACCATAACACAAGGGGGGAGTTCTACCATTCCCATGACACCCCTGTCAAGTAGTATGGTCGCTTCCTTTGATTGGAGTCAACTAGCCAGATATCGCCTTCCTTCTTACATGCCTTTTCAGATAATAGTACATGTGTATAATGTGGTCATACCTAGCATGTTCATAGATGAAGGAACATCTTTCAGTATTTTTTCATTGTCTACTTGGCAAGATTTACGTTATCCACATCTTGTGCATGTTACTCAGAATTTGTTGGCATTTAACAAAGGAACTAGTCAACCATTAAGGATCCTTTCTAAGTTTCCTATTACCTTGGGAGGAAATATCATCTACACCAATGTGATGTTTGTTCAAGGCCCTTTGGATTTAAATTTACTCCTTGGTCGTGACTATGCTTATGTCATGGGAGCTCTTATCTATTCTCTCTTTCGTGTGATGTGTTTCCCACGTGAAGGAAGAATTATGACGATTGATCAACTTTCATTCATTAGTCCTAATTTGGATCCCAATAAAAAATCATCCCTAAATGGTTCTTACATGAAAGTGGTGTTGGCTTGAAGGGTCCTGACCCAGGTTCGGAGCTCAAGGTTTTCCAACAAACCCCTATACTACTGGCCCTTTTGGCAGTGACCTGCTTTTGCAGGTCAAAGTCTCACCCGAAGTAGTATGGGTGGGTGCTGGAACCAGGTTTCCGTACCCTGAGAAAGGATAGGTAAGGCAAGCATAGCTGCGTTTGGTCTTGCAATACCCAGATCGCCTTATAATGCACACAGCCAAGTGGGTTTCTATTCACATCCATGTGCACTAGATCTATAATTATATATGCTTTTGTAACAGTAACACAACAGTGCATAAAAAAAACAGAATAGATCACAATACAGAAATACACTTACACATATCTTCGCAGGTTAAACATAGGAATGCACAACACAGTAATTACCAATAGTTCATACAAAAATTACTCGCAGATTCAGTACTTTATCAACCTTTCTCATTCATTCATTCATCAATTATCCCTCACAATTCCCTTCCCAACCTGCGCACATAGCAGCAGGGTCCGCACACAGCTGGACTTGGATCTCCGCGCACACAGCCAGCAGGAGTCCTTTCCCCAAAACCCAAACAAATCTCTTAAACCACAATTTGCATCAATAGCCTTTCATATCCTACCTTACAATACAAAAATGATCCTCTATTTATAAAAATCTAGCCTAGAATTTCCTATGGTCCACAAACTGTGGTTTTCGGACCCCTGGTTTTACCCCTTGACCCATTACAATGCTTTCGAGGCTTTGACCCACCCCAAAACCCCTGCACTAGATTAAATATAATAAAAAATATCCAAAGTGGACTAGTTTCGCAGCTTATGGGAGACCATGTTCCAATAGTCCCCCAACACAATCTTATGACTCATCCCAAGTCACTTTGGTGGTGTGGCCTCGATCTACGCATGTAGGGTATCAAGAGCATGGAGGAGTGGAGGGAGCACTTCCTGACACTGTGCAGCAGCTTGTTGTGTAATGTTGACAAGCGTCAGGGAGGTAGGGCCATCTGGAGTCGCAATAACCTACTCCAAAAAACGATGGAGACACGAAATGGCAGTCTGAGCATCCTGGGCTATCTAGAGGGCAATGTCGCCCCATGGTTTCAACCGTTTCTTGATGACATGCTTGGTGTGGCGAAGGTTCGCAATTGCGGCTATGTCAGCGAGACGTTGTGCTGGTACAGGAGCCCTGACTTGATCGAGAGCAGCTCTACCTTTTGTAGGTGTTCCTAGGCATGCTGAAGCAGAGGATGGTTCTGGACCATTGTCCAGAGATATGTAGCTCTTTCGACCAACTGCGTACTCTGTGTAATCTGCTCCTGAATAACATTCATTTCTTCTGCAACCAATGCAACCCGTTGGGCCCGAACTTCCCGAGATATTTCGCACTATTGTCTTGCAGCCTGGTCACGGTGGTGGACCTCTCTCAACATCGTGGTGTATAATCCTTGTAGTGTCATGCAAGGTAATTGGGCCAAATCTATGCGTATGTTCGTAGCTGCTATATTGTGGTCGTCAATGATGGAAACACGAGGGATCAAGCAAATATGGCTTCAGCTGGTCGGTAATCCAGGACTGCGGAGAAGCCGCAACACATCCCTATATTGCAGCATTCTTTCCTAGCGCAGGACTAGCCGTGACCTGATGGCGAAACGATGGGAGGAGAATCCTGAGACTAGTGCACCCCCCATTTCTGTATCATCCACGGCTCTCCGGCTAGGTCTTGTGGTCGTCTCCGAGGTGCAAAGGTCAGGTACATCTATCACGCAGCCATGGAGCATATTCATGCATGGTTCACAAGAAATTATCTCAGAAGGCCAATGCCCAATCAGTTGATCTAACTCGTCATTCCCATGCCCCCTCAATATGATGTTAGTGGGTGCAGGATAGCCAGGGACCGCAACATTCGGTAGGTTAGGATCGTCCATGGCAACAGAAAGACCTGCGTCCTAGGAAATGCCAATGATCCCTGTAAACCAGTCGATAGCTATGAGGGGCATGGTGTAGAGGAAATATATAGCCTATTGTGAAGTTATCCTGCTATCTGCATAGTGTCCAGAGCTGTTTAATGGCGGAGTAGCCCGTACACGAAACTTACCATCGTTCGATCGAATCCGTCTTACCATAAATGGCCGCATTGATGTTATGTTGCCCCTTTTTCATAACTACAAGGTGCCTTTCCTATCAATGGGGGGTGGGCTGATGGTTGTTATTTGTACCTGAAGACTCTCCCACGAGTTGGCAACCCTCGTATGATGCCTACGTGTGTTTCACATACCCCAAAGTAGGGCTGGTGCCAGGTGTTTCGTAACATGGTGCAAGTTCCAGCTTAGTAACTTGGCCAGCAAACTTCTCGATCGAAGCGCTTCTTCCATGGATGGGATGGTCCTGTATGGTAGGGCTGCATCAAGCATCCATGTGCCATCCATCATTTGAAGTGTTCGCCAATTCTCCCTAATGTGCGTGGGTTTGCGTACCTCCGTAGTCAAACGTAGACCTAGCTTATTGCTAACCAGGGGAGTCTGTTCGGGTGGGGACCTATCACACCCCTGAGTGTCATATGTTAGCGAGTATCTGCATGGGTCTACTGACCTCAGGGCCCAGATGTTAGCTGGGGTCCTTAAGCACAGGATCATCTTACTTTGGTACTTCTCTTGCGTACCCCACAAATGTGTAGGTGCTTCGCACAAGGGCAGCAGCAGTGCCCTTAGCCTGCGTTCCTTGGGGACTTGGGTTTTAACAAACTTCATGGAATTACCTACATTATCATGGTAGGGTAGGACTCTTACCTTGGTAGAGATGCAGCGGAAATTCCTGGTAGCTAGAAGACATCGCAGTGTTGACACCTCATGCAATCGTCCTTGCCAATTTTCCAATTCCTCATCAGAGTCAGAAAAAACATTCACTATCCTTTTCCTAGCAGAGTACTCCCTCGTCCATGGGGTTAACCTGATATTCATCCCACGCAGTCAATTTGTAAATGTGATCTATTTCGTCCTCCTCGTAGGCCGGCTCTGTATACCATGCACCTTCTGTCGAATCTAGTGGTACTATTACGCATGTACCATTTTTTTCGAACACCATGATGTGCTTTTTGAGATTGATGACACCTCCTATATCTATAGCTCAGTCTAGTCCTAGAAATGTGGGGTAAGGATCTGCATCCTCCACGATTTCTATGACTTCAAAGTTAGCTAGGACTTTTACCCCTACAATACCTACCATGTTTTTTGGCAACCTCCCCAGAGGGATGATCTTCTGTTGATTCGCCATGTGTAGCTGGATGGTGGACCATTCCAATTTAGGCTCCCCCATGCATTGCCATGTTTGATTTGGTAATACGTTCGCATATGATCCAAGGTCGAGAATAACTTGGTCCATCTCATAGTCGCCAATCTGTGTAGTCAACTGCATTTCCTTTCCAGTTCATTTTTTATAGCTGTATAGTTTGTGCATGTCCTTGGTCTCAGGAATTAAATTAGACCATGTTACATAGGCATTCATTACTACTTGAAGGTTCCCTATGGCCTACGGATTTCATAGTAGCTTCAGGCAAGCTTGCAGGAATGGCTCCACCCCCTCCCCTATCTGGTTCAGCAACTGCGTAGGATCTGCTAGCAATTTCTGTTCGTTGAGGTTCACTCCATCTCTAGAGGTAAGCTCCTCCTTTGTTCCCTCGGTGACCAACCCACTGCACGTCATGACTTTTACACTTGGATCTACATTCCTTAGTTAGGTTTTAACTCTTTGCACATTTTGCGTAGGGGTCGGTTGTTTTTCCTGCATCTTGGCTATTAAAATTTGGAAATCCTCCACCACATGGTCCAGCTGTCTACAATACTTGCATGATGGCCTGGCAGGATTTAGGCACTCTCTGGTGAAATGTCCTATCTCCCCGCAGTTGTAACAGACTAGCTGCCCACGTCCACGTCTTGCACTTCCCCCTCGACCTCCTCTTCCCCTGGCTAGTGATCCCTCGAAGTGCACAAAATCTCTTGGCTTTGTAGGGTCTAATTGTACCCTATACAAGTTTCCACGATCTATCATCAAGTCGTAAGTATGACAGTTCTAATCATCGTGTCCTACCGACCGGCAGAATCTGCACCATTGTTGTTTTAGTTCTAGGACATACGCACCTAGTCGAGGGAAATGGTTTGTATCATGAAGTACTGCTACCCAACAGTCATCACACCATAGCATAGGCCCACTCGAGTTGGGCCATGATAGGATGGGTTCCCCACTTGCTCCTGGGGGTACCGGAATAGGTCCTCCCACCTGCATGTAATCTGCTAGTAGAGGACACTGATCCTTCGTATGGCTAGATACCCAACATCGTATGCACCATAGATCTACGCAGCCATCTTTTCCTCACTCCCTTCGCAGGTTCTGTATTTCCATATGCATAGCCCCAAGCTGTTCCTGAATTTTTTGTACCCCTACTGACGTATCCTCCTTGGGTGCAGCTTCCAGTTTCATAGCGACCTCCACCACTTTCTCCTATGATTCAAAGGTCTGGTGACTCATTAGCATGCGCAGGTGGGGTAACAACATAGTGATGAACCATTCCGTATGTTGTCTATCATCATACTTGAACCCTACTTCCCTGGTGGCCTTATTTAATCACTGATCGGCCTCCCATACCAACTCAGATGCACCTTGTTTGAAGTCCTTCACTTCCACCACCAGTTGAGAGTAAGATTTTGGCTTCCAGAACTGTTGCATCAAAGAATCTTTGATTTCTTGGATAGACACACTCCCATTATGGGAAATGTATCTCATATACCAATCTAGCGCTCTATCCTCGAATGCCAGGGATAGCTGCACCCTCTTCACTGTATCAGTTGCCACATTCTGTGCAATCGAGACGGAGTCTGCAACAAACCAAAATCGGTCCATATCTTTGTCCCCTCCCCCCCTTGAAGGCAGGCAATCTCAGGTGCGCTGCCATACTGCTGTCCAGTGGGGGCAGTGGTATGGGAGAGTTATTACCTTTATGCTGCCTGGCTGGCGATGTAGCTGAGGGATCTTGCACAGCTGGTTCTTGCAACGGATCTTGCAACAGATTATAGGTAGATCTCCCCCCGTCAAGGTTGGTTCGATAGTATTTACCGTTGTGCGTCGCGCTCTCGTCTAGATCTGAGGTCATTCAGTCAGTATGACTACACAAAACGCTCTTTTCACACAGTAGTTTCTTTATCAGTAACGGTAACGTCCTCAGAAATTTTCCCTGGAAGCCCATAAAGAATCTTCGTTTAGCCTCAGAGTACGAAACAAACTGATCAATGGAAAAATTAGTCACGAATCCTCCTAGTACACTATCCACCCAGTGATCTACTATGTGTGTGATCATGTTATCAGATTTTTCTATCTGCCGGATCAGCTCTGGGGTCCACTGAGTGATTCTTTCATCCTTCTAGCACTTTTGGAATTCTACAAGCCTGTCCAACCACTCTTGAAGCTTGATCACAAATGTTACAAAAAATATTTCGTAGCTTTCTGTTAGAATGTACCTGTATTTCCACCTTTCTGTCGTTAGCTTCTCAATGTGATTTTCTTTTACCACGAATTCCTTGATCTGTCATTCATACCAATATTTGATCTCCTTCCTTTCAGGCTCCCAGTATTCTCTTGTCATTACCTTATCCCTTTCTCAAAATCCTCCAGGTCCTGGCAACAGAACCATTTGTTGGCTTGAGGGGTCCTGACCCAAGTTCGGTGCTCAAGGTTTGCTAAAAAACTCCTATACTACTGGCCCTTTTGGCAGTGACCTGCTTTTGCAGGTCAAAATCTCACCCGAAGTAGTATGGCTGGGTGCTAAAACCAGGTTTTCGCACCCTGAGAAAGGATAGGTAAGGCAAGCAGAGCTGCATTTGGTCCTGCGATACCCAGATCGCCTTATACTACACACAGCCAAGTGGGTTTCTATTCACATCCACATGCACTAGATATATAATTATATATGCTTTTGTAATAGTAACACAACAGCACATAAACAGAACAGAATAGATCATAGTATAGAAATACACTTACACAGAGCTTCATAGGTTAAACACAGGAATGCATAGCACAATAATTACCAATAATTCATACACATATTACTCACAGATTCAGTACTTTATCAACATTTCTCATTCATTCATTCATCAATTATCCCTTACAATTCCATTCCCAACCTGCGCACATAGCAGCAGGGTCCGGACACAGCTGGACTTGGATCTTCACGCACACAGCCAGCAGGAGTCCTTTCCCCAAAGCCCAAACAGATCGCTTAAACCACAATTCACATTAATAGCCTTTCATATCCTACCTTACAATACAAAAATGATCCTCTATTTATAAAAATATAGCCTTGACTTTCCTATGGTCTGCAAACCATGGTTTTTGGACCCCTGGTTTTACCCCTTGACCCATTACAATGCTTTCGGGGCTTTGACCCACCCCAAAACCCCTGCGCTAGATTAAATCGAATCAAAATTATCCAAAGTGGATTAGTTTCGCAGCTTATGGGAGACCGTGTTAGAAAAAGTGGTATCTTCTTTGCCATAATTTAATTATGTGGCAACTTGTTCCATGCCTGCGTATGCTGATGATCTAGTTAGTGATACAGTGCGTCATGTACTGGGGGAAGTGGACGCTGATTTCCAGAGTGTTGTTCTCCCATATGATGAGAACCTATTTGAAGCCATGAACTTATGGGACATGATAAATGGATTTAGAGCAGAGTTCCTTTTATTGTGTCAAGCTCCTTAAAAAATGAAACAAGGTGTTGGAGCAGAGTTCCTTGTCTTGTGTCAATCTCCTTTAAAAATGAAACAAGGTGTCATGAGGATAGTTCTTTTACTATGCTAGCCTAGTTAAAAAATGAAATAGGTCCCTATGAACATAGTTATTTTACTATGCTAAGATCATTAAAAAATGAAACAAGTCCCCTTTCAATTCTATTCTTTGATTAGATTTCGTAAATTCCCAATCGAGTCTTTCACTTGATCTCGTAAATTAACCTTCATTCCATCCACCTATTAGTAACTTGTAGTCTACTTAGGTCTATTAAATAAAGCTCGGGGGAGCATGTACCTTGAATTGACTCATTATGTTGGCAACATGCAAACCACTTTCAAGCATATTTTGTCTCCATTTCAAGCATGTGTAGAAATGAAACTGGTTCCAAGCATAGTTTTTCCACATGTTTCAAGATTGTGTAAAAATGAAACCATCTTCAATGGTTCTCAAGCATGGTTTCCCATGTTTCAAGCTTGTGTAAAAATGAAACCATTACTATACACCTCTCATGATTTCCCTATTATCTTCCTATTTTTCCAGATGAGCCTTGGCTTTCTCATTCCATCGCACCATCTGTTTTGTCGACCATACACTTTTACTTGGTTGTTTTACCCTTGTTAACACTGGAAAATCGTACAGCAGAAAACGACATCAGTCAATGTCGAGCTTAAGGATTTACAGGACAAGGATACATTATGGAATCAAAAGTGTTAAGAATCTCTAAGGTTTTGAGAAATTCAAGATTGAACTAGTCATAAATGCCCAAATGTGTGCTTTTTCCTTCAAGAAGAGTGCCTTATATGCACACTGGAGCTTGATAAGCATGCATTCCTAGAAATGGAAAAAAGTCCCTTTTTGGGACCACAAGCAAGAAAATGAAAATTTCTCGTTATGTGAAAGCTGCCTAAGGACAACACCAGCACCTCCTTAGGCCTTGTGTGAGTACACAAAAGCATATTTCAGCCCACAATGGAATACTTCCCCTCCCTCGTGTCACTATCCACCATGTACCAAGGGAGGGAAGGAGGTTTGAAAGTTCATCTATATAAACCCTCAAAGATATGAAAAATATGTGATCACAAGGTTATGCTGGCAAAAATTCCCCAAGCAACACCAACTATTTGTGTGAACCAAGGAGCAAGAGCTGAAGAAGAGGACTCAATTATTGGCCACCCAACAACCTTAGCCCATTGCAGCAGAGATAGAGAGTTGAACTGCGTCAGAAGGTAAAACTTGAAGGACAAACATCCTTGTGTTGGGTCCTAGAGCCTCTGCCTAGGCCTTTCAACAAGTGGGTAAGATTTGCATTCATTCCAAGCATTCAATAAGAAGAAGGCCATCGAGGCGTTGTTTACCTTGTTATTGTTTGGAACTCTCTATAGATTCTTTTTGTGTTTTCAGTTTTACTTTTTTAACAGAGCATGCTTAAGTGTATTAGTTCATTTTAAGTCTTATACTTCTGAGCTCCCCCCAGATACTTCCTGTTAATTATGGTTTAGAGAAAATACCACATTCTCTAAATGCGTTTGATTTCATACACCCATGTGTCAAATCCACCAAAACAGGATTGGCGACGTCACTGACGTGTTTCAAGTTTATGTGGTTGTGCCATTATTTGCAGGAGACCCTTAGTCTATGCTGGAGTGGAGCTGAAAGTCCTCTGACCCATCTTGTAGTCCCTAGACTCACTGAGGTGACAGACTGAAGAAGGAAGCTCCTAATTTTTTTTACTTGCAGGAATTTTGCACACTATTTTTACACACAGACGTGCAAGGCGCGCGTTCAGGAGTGACCTGCATGCAGGAAAGTGCACCTATCAGAGGCTTTTGTGCGCAATTTGCAGAGAGATTTTTTTCTCCCTACCTTTTGCATTTTTTCTGCTTGTAAGTGTGTTTGGCATCCCCTAATGTATCTGCCAACACCTGTGTTGCTACCCCACAGCTTCTGAAGACTAATTTTTTCTTCTTTTTGTAGGCATTTAGTTAGTTTTAATTTAAGTTGGTTTTTTGAAAAAAGTGCTCACATAGTTTAAGTAGGGGGCGAATTAACCATTTCTTTCCGAACAATTTTTTTTTTCTCAAAATTCTGGTATGCACACTTAGTTTAACTAGTCCAAGTAAGTGGCTCATGACCACACATGCATAAGCTAGTGTAGAAATTGTTTATTATAAATTTCAATTTTTGCATTTAGGAAATTGCGGGACTAGGATTGAATTGCAAGTTAGATCAAGTAATCTCTACTATATTTGCACCATTGGGTGACCCTAGACAAGCATATGAACACTCTACATTTGTGATTCACCATCTCCCTTTAGTCATTCACATAGACTAATTAGGAGGTTTTGGAAGCGGCCCATTATCCACAAATGATTTTTATTTGAGCAAGGAACAACGTCACATAGTTTAACTAGGGGAAATTTGTAACGGATCACCGATATCCATATTTTAAAATTATGAGATTTTTCACCATATGATCACACACATTCACCCACTAAGAAAATAAAGGCACCTAAAAATAACTTAAACCAACTCACTAAACTCTCCCCATAGGGGCCACAAGAGAAATTATAGTTTAAGTTAGGATCAAGGGGGTAGGCATCCAATAAGCCGCCTTGATAACGCTTCACATTTGAAACATAGAAGTTGCATTTTTAGGGAGATTTAAAATCCACCTATCAGCCCATGGAAAAGAAAACCCAAGCATGACAGAGACCTGATTCAGAGGGGGTTAGGCTTAGGCGTAGTGCATGCTATATCAGTTAGGGCTATTTGACCTGTCTGATACTCGATATTGTTAGCTGACTACCAAGAAGTCCAAGACTCGAACGCTCATGTGGGATGGTGGTTCTTAGTGGAAAAAAATAGGGCATCCTTTACCCTATAGGTGACGGTGCAGGCAAGCACCATACCCTCTACCCTTACCTTGGTTGATTCTCTTCGGCTGACTAGGGGCATTGCCAGTTCTTTTAGGACGTTGTGCAAGCACTCGCAAAATTTGAAATTTATACTAAACAATTTCTACACTAGATTATGCACGTGTGGTCATGAGCCACTTACTTGGACTAGTTAAACTAAGTGTGCATACTAGAATTTTGCTATGTCTCAAGGCCCAAGAAATCATCTGTGGCTATAGATTAATGGGAGGAGTTCTAGGTATTTTTCCATTTAGGCATCAAAGACGGAACATTGCCACAGTGGTTGGTTCCTCCTTTCTTGGAGCAACCTTCATTGGGAACCCTAGTCGGTCTCCCAAAACCACACCGCACATCACTCTCCCCTCGTCCCCTAGGGGGTAGACGAGTGCATCCCATACGAGAAGCCAATTGAATTCACAACCGAGTACGTCACAGACTAACCCTCGTTCTAACCAGAACTTTGTGTCTTCACATGTTGCCATGGCGTCAACCTCTCAGTCACCCTTCTTAGCAGTGTTAAATCTACCATATTTAACCAACTCACCAATGAACCCATCACACATTACCTCAATTGGCCTCCCATGCCCACGAAGCTCCTTTCAGACATACCAAACTTTGAAGGCAAGCAAGCGGAAGACCCAGGGAATCATATAATGACCTTTCACTTGTGGTGCTCATCGAATAGCATCATTGACAATACTATTTGATTGAGGCTGTTTCAATGCACTCTCATGGGAGTGGCCGCGAAATGGTACGTCAAGCAACCCCTTGATTCACACAGAACCTTTAGTGCCCTCGCTACTGCGTTCCTTACATACTTTCAGCTACCCATTCACCATGATTCAGGAATGGAGTTACTCACTCATTTTAGAAAATCCCCCTCTACCCACATTTCTGAACATCTACATGACTGGAGACGGCGTCGTAGCTTATGCAAAGCTCAACTCAATGACCGAGTCCTTTTAGATTTATTCTTGAAAACTCTGACGACAGAGATTTTAAAGGATGTGGCGCAATGTAACCCCACATATGAAGAGGACACAATCAGTAAATCCCAATAGCTTGAAATGATTTATATGCAATCAGGATACATATACAATATCCTTCCTAACGCCCTGTGCCTGTAATCTTATCAATAATTTCCAGGCGTGTCAAACTCTGTAGATGGACTTATTGGGTCAATGACCCAAGGGTACCTAGGCAGCAGCAGTGAGAATCCTAACTACACACATGGGTCTACCTAGAACATGTCTCAACCTGGATTCCTGACTACACACAATAGGGTGCCAGTGTATCACGAAGGAGGACCTTTCCCTCCGGCCGAGGGGACCCAGTACGCAGGAAGAAAAACTGACGGAAGAACTCCCCCCCAACGGCCAGGTGCAAACATGGGATAGTAGTATGCTCAGTCCCAAGCACATAACCCACCAACGCAAAACAATGCATAGGTGAACTTTGTGCAGTCATCCCAAGATCAACCACACCAGTATGATTAGGAAAATTACCCTCCCAACGTGGTCAAAATAAAGGTAAAAAAAAAAACTTAAAGGGAACCCTAGATAGGGGGGAAGCAACCAACAGCGCCCACTATGACCCCGGCTTGGAGATAATTCCAACCGGAACCAGAACTAGGAGCCAAGAAATGCTCAAAAGCAAGGCAAATGGCCACCTCTACGAACAAACTATTCTTGTTCAATATGTGATGAGTACGGGCACTATACTCACCACTGTCCCGAACTCCCTAAGCTTAAAAAGCTTCAGAGTAACTGGGGACAAGGAAGATCTTCCCAGACAACTGCAGTTATGCAAGAACCCTTCCCCCATCAAAGAACAGTCAGCACTCAGCAGCAAAACCCCAACGATTCCGAGAAAAACAGCCATGAAATTTACATGGCTAGGGAAGAAATGTTTTTCCAAACCTATAATCGCAACTACGACACCCCACCAAACACTGGTATGTCTGGGGCTAGTACAAGCACGTCGACTGCACCATTGACCATTCCAAATATTCCTTTGGAACCATTGCCAAAAATGGTTAAAGGGCCTAATAGGCGAGCAAGTAACTACTCTAAAGCAACCCACAATTACAGCATCGTAGATGATTTAGCCCAGTCACCTGCTACTATGTCCGCTTTGGAGGTACTGCAGTCATGCCCGAAGCAGCAGAAAGCCCTACTTTCTGCCTTAAGCACCGTCGACCCTGTCAACACGTGCATGATGGATTTTGATTTAAACAAATCCATCCCTAGGCTTCCCTCCATGGTCACCTTCCAGATACCAGTATCAGTACAGAATATCACTATTCACCGATGTGTCATTGATGAGGGTGCATCCACGTGCATCATGTCAAAGAATGTATGGCAGAAGTTAGGAGCCCCAGAACTCAAACCTTCCGTCATCACTCTTAGAGCATACGAGGGTCGTCCCTCAACCCCCATCGGTCTCTTCCAAAATGTACTGGGCTTCTTAGCCAGCAAAACAGTCCACATAGACATCAAAGTCTCGGACGCTTACTTGGATTACAATATACTCCTTGGGAGGAGTTACATGTACGCCATGCCGACCATAGCATCATCTGTTTTCTACATCATGATGTTCTCCCACGAGGATCGAATCATTACAGTAGACCAGTTGTTGTGTAGATTAATCCGTCTTGCGGACAAGACCGATCTCTCTAGTACAAAAGGTAACTAGCAACAAACAACCAATTATACTAATCTCTCTCTAAGCATATAAGATTTATAAAAACACTATATAGGTGTGAGGCCTACCTTATGTCCAACGCTTGCTTGATTTCGTCGAAGTCCTTCCCGTGCACTGAAAGAACGTTCCTCGTGAATCTGCAGTCACAAGCAAGAAAAAAGATTAAGCAGCACCTGTATAGACATTATCACAAATCATACTTATCATAATGATCAAGGAATTTATGAAATAAACCATGAATTGACAGTTTAATGAGAGAAATGAGTATATTTGTATTAACTTCAAATGTAGAAAACCTTTACAACCTATGCCTTGATGTTGTGCAGGTCCTCCCGGGGTCCGAAGCAGGAATCTCCTCTACTTTGACAAGCATTGCACTCTTTGAACCAAGACAAATGGAGATGAGTGATTTAACCTCACAGAAAGTCTTAGTTAACTAAATCTGAATCTCAATAGCATTTAACTTCAAATCTCATAAGCTTGAACTCCCTTTGAGGCTACCCAAGGCCTCTTTTTATAATGGAAAAGAGGAGGTTTCTTGTTCCAAATATGAAGGGATAGAATCCTCCTCCAAAGGGATAAGCTCCTTACATCAAGGGGTTAGCTCCATCAAGTGAGGGATGCATGAACCTTCTCAAAGCGTATCCATTCCCGAAAATTCCCATCTAGAATCTTCTAGAATTCATCTGGAATTCACTTTTTATCTTTACTTTCTCGCCTTTTTATATTTTACAGAGGTCCGCACCCATTACACAAAGAATGTGCGGTATGGTTCCGCATGAGGGCTGAACTTTAGGTGCCGGACCACAGGGAATGAACAGAAAAAGTGCGATACCAATTCTTAGGGGATTTTAGGGACTTTTCTCTGATTTTGAAGCTTGACATGAGGAGCTAGTATGTTAGACTTGCAAAAGGAGGAAGTATGAGTAATAATGAGCTCATACTCATGGTAAAATGTCAGGATGACAGATTTTAGTGTAACAAATTGCCCCCTAAAGTGCAAAGTCTGGAATAGATGAAGCTGTAGTCTGTCATATATGAAGAGTGCGGTACTTTATCATTTCAAAGATCATCCTGTGGACACCCCAGTCGGAACCTATAAAAACATTCAATGCAAAATATATACATGTATATGTCATCACTAAGGTAGGAATTCCCATACTCAGATAAAAACTAACTATAAACTAACTGAAATCGTTCTGATACAGGAATGATTTTGAATACATCATAGTACAGATATATGTAGACACAGTATGGACGCAGCCATCTGTTTATAAATAGTCTACTGTATAGATGATAACAAAATTCCTCGCAGCCTGGATGGTGGAAACTAGATCCAGGGTCTTGATTTCCGCATCTCGAACTAGTACGATTCTATCCATGTGAATGAATGTGTCGAAGTCGAACATGGTAGAAACCACTTGATTACCAGTCAATGATGTGAACTATTAACAAGTGTGAGAGAAACCACCAGTAATGTCAATGGCTCTCAAAGTACTCAGTACAGTCCATGAAATGTGAATGAATGAGCTGAAGTCGAACATGTCACGGAGTCATTCGATCGAAGGTCAATGATGCAACCTGTCATCGAAAGCGAGAAATCTGCCATTGAGGCATGCAGATTTCAAGGTACTGACAATTTCTGGATCTACTTCCTAGATAATGTGCTGATTTCGATAGAAAGTGATCTGTCGTAGGCAAGCCCACAACACGAAATCATAGATCAAGTTTTGAAAATATATTGGCAAGGACTGACTCAGGGATGGTCAAATATGGATGACAGATATTTTGCAGATGAATGGTTTTATTTTAACTGTTCTCTTGGACACAGAACGACACTGCAAATGGCTTGGTAACAATTGACCCAAAGCTAATACCCAGAAACCGGCTGAAAATTTTCAATGTGGTTTGATTAACTGTCAGGCAAAGGATTTCCCAACCCAGGTGAATATAAGTGTCATGTCCAAGAGTGGTCGATTGAGTTTTCGGACAATTTAAAATACAACAAACACGCCCATTTTTCTCTCTTTTCCCCCACCATTTCTGGCAAGTACCTCTTTATTTTTGACAAGCTTGAGGAGGATAACATTTGCTTGGTTATAAGCTCATCCTTCGGATGAGTCCAACTTAGTTTAAAATTCGAACCCTAAGAAGGAGTGGTTCGTTCTTGTTGAAAATTAAACAGGTCCTTTACTGTTAAATTTTAACGAGTCCAGTATAGGAGAAACTCGGTGTTTTTCAGTTTTAGGGAGTCAGAAGAAAAACTTAAGAAAACTCCATGGGTGTTCTTTTTTGTAAATTTAGTCTCTCGAGCCCGAAAAAGGATAAAATAATGCAGGAGAGAACTCTATTGACTGTATTTAGTCAACATATACCTTTTTCGTAAATAGTCCATTTCAGTTCGTAAAAGGGGTAAACTTATACTGAAGGGACGACTGTTCATTTACTTTAACGAGTTCGAATAGTCAAGTACTCGGCAATCTTTTCATATTTAGAGAGTCTGAAAAGGGCTTAAAAGAGGACTCCAAAGTTTCGCTTTTTCGTAAATTTTTGGAAGAGTCCGAAAAAGTGATAAAAGTATGCTCTTTGTTGAAAAACGATCATTTCACCTAAAAAATCCTGTTTCTGCACAAAAACTCAAAACATTACACATACCTGTTTAAGATAAGTAAAAATGCTTTCAAAAATACCCCTTTTAAAGTGAAAAATAAATAAATTAAAAATTCATTCATTCGAAAAAACTTATAAAAAGGACTTTTTCTATTTCATTTTTACCGTTCAGTTGCAGAGTGAAAAGTAAAAAGCTTTTGGTTAAAAAGTTCCCGTGAAGATTCTGGAAAATTCAACCGTTGGAATCGAAAATCGTCAGCCCCAAGTAATCCACGACCTCCTTATCCTGTTTTTCATCCATTTGAAATTCATTTTTAGGCTTTAGTTTGATTTTTTAGGGCAAAAATTGGTTCAAAAATGCGCCCGCGGGGTCTGCAGGTGGGACACAGGTTACCTGCGGACCCCGATTTTTTCTGAACGGGAAAAAATCGAGGGTACCGCACCCGGCACACATCTCGCGTGCGGAGCTACGCTCTGTTTACAAAGAACAGGTGCGGTACCCGCGCGGTCATTTTTAAAACACGGTTTTCTCATTTTTCTTCCAAAATTTCTCAAATGAAATCATTCTAATTTGCCTTATTTTGTGTTGCAGGATTAACAAGATGCTTATTTGGCGAGAAAGAGAACATGAGGAAGTGGATGAAGCCGTTCTGCTCCATTTTCCCACACAAAGGGCATTAAAAGCATGCTGCTTATACAAATTCTGGGCCATCTCTGGCATGAGGGCACAAGTGGAACTCTTAACATGGTTGGTAGACAGATGGCATGTGGAGGACCAGTGTTTCTTCATTGGTGGCAACCGGCTCGAAATTGAGCTGGAAGATATATATTTTTTGACTGGTTTGTCCAAGAGGGGCGAACATGTATCCTTGTTTGGGACTAGGCCAGGTGGCCAGACTGTCGCTAGTCTTCAACTCGAATTTTGCAATGATCAGGAAAATCCTCGGGACAAACTGATTGACATAAAACATATCATCCGTCCTGGACTTAAAGTTATAGCATTCACTGCTACCAAACTGTGTGGGAGCGCCGCGCTTCATGTGGCTACTGGTTCCCAAATGCGTGTTGCAGTGGACTGTTTTCGCGGCACCATCTTCAACTGGTGTGAAGCTGTGTTGGCCAATATAAAAGGCCAACTTACCAGAGCAAAAACCGGGAAACTAAAAAACTTTGGATATGGTTCCATTGTCGTTTCTTTTGCTTTGGAGAGAATTCCTCAGTTAGCTCCACAGAGTATTTCAGTTGATGCCGGTCGACCTCGAGAACCAAGAATGGTTCGCTGGTCCACGCTGATGGCCCGTCATGCTATTGAGGGCACTGAGATTGTACGATTCCCTGCTTCATATTTTCATTGGCTGGATCGCCAAGTTTTCATGATAGAGGATTTTCCGTATGCAGGGATAGATTTCCGCAGAGACGGAGAGATGTCTCTCCCTGCAGGGGAACAGTGGGACGATTCAGGTAAAATATTTTTCAACGTTTGCTAAGTTCTAATTTTTTTTAGTTTTTTATCATCTTAGAAAACTAATAACCAAAAGTTTTTTGAATACAGATGTGGGTCCACAACGACCAGCTCATCTCCAACCTTTCGAGAGGAGACAACCAGTTGCGCCCGCACCAGCCCCAGCAGGCCAATCAATAGAGATTTTGACTGATTTGGAGCATCATCTAGAGCGCTTGACTCTAGATATACCAGAGACCAGCATAGATGACATCCCTCTCAGGCTACAAAGATATGTGATTGGAGTCCCAGGACCTTTCAGGAGGTTCCTATGCAGGGTGGCCCGAGCAGTTGTTTCCTATCGAGATCATCATCAGTGATGGGATGATCGTGTAGATTCATTTTTGTACTTTTGTATTATCATTTTTGCCGATCATAAGGTGTCTCCAACCTATGATCGAAGACGATGTATATTTTTTGAACACACTCCTATGATATATATCACTATTTTGACGGCTATCTGTGTACATATGTGAATGTTGTTTGTTTTACTGCTTTTAATTATTGCAAATGTCTATTTATCATACTAGAAGCAATTGAATCTTCTAATGTATTTAAATGTCTTGGAATATGCTGATATTCAATGTAATCAAATTCACGTTCCAAGAGACGAACTCTTAAAAATAACCGTAATAACACTGGATTTCTAATGGTATAAACCCTGTTAAGCTGTAATACAACAAGTTTGGAATCCAACCTTACAATCAAACTCCGAATTCCAAATGATATGGATTCAGATAATAACTCAATCACTGCACTATACTCGGCAATGTTATTTTTTGTTTGACCAAGGCTTACCCCATGCATGGATACTAACTCGTCAGAGGGTGAATAGATAACCCAAGCTGCGGAAGAAATATTCCGTGTACTACGACAAGCACCATCGGCAAAACCAATGTAGGTTTGAAGAGACGTCGACATCTGCAATATCAAGAGTAAAACTCAGATAAGCAGTCATAGTGACAAAAACACACTTCTAAACTAGGCACACTTTTCTAATCTAAAACACACTAGCAGTAAAGAAATCTAAACTAACAAAAATCTCCACACCTCGTTTAAGCATAATATCGCTTTAGATAAAGCCCATTTCTGGGTTTATCCAAAGGGACACCGTCAAAATATATCAACTCATAGGCCCCTTTTGCTAACTTTCGTTTCACAATGTAAGGACCATGCCACATAGGCACGAATTTCCCAGCTCCTAGTTTGTCGTTAGCTTGATCATAAAGTAAAACTAGGTCTCCTTCTGAAAAATTTCGAGGGGTCACATTTCTATCATATTGAGCTTTTATCCTTTTAACATGAGCCTCGTTTGCTATTGCAGCATTTCGTCGATTCTCATCTAATTGGGCTAAGTACAAGAAACGTTTCTCCTCTTCAGACGTAGCTGGAAGTAATTCTACGGCTAATTTTAGTGACAGTATTTCGCATTCAATCGGCAACACAGCTTCCAAACCGTAAACCAGTTGAAAAGGAGTGAAACCCGTTGATGTTTTGACTGAGGTTCGATATGCCCAAAGCGCTGAAAATAACATGGAATGCCAATTCATCTTGTGAATACCAATGATTCGTTTAATCATGGTGACTAAAACTTTGTTGATGGCTTCAACCAGACCATTTGCTTGTGGATAGTACGGAGTGGAACTATCGTGGCGTAGGCCAAGTTGTTCTGTTAGTTCAGTCATCATGATATTCCGAAAATGACTTCCATGATCTGTAATAATAGCTTGAGGAACACCAAACCTAGCAATTATATGATTAAATACGAATGTTGCAACAGTCTTTCCGTCAGCTGAATATGTAGGCATCGCCTCGGCCCATTTCGTAAAATAATCTACTGCGAGAATAATATAGGCATGCCCCCCGGCCGAGTGAGGGTTACATGTGATAAAATCAATACCCCATTTCGTGAAAGGACCAACAGCAATTATAGGGTGAAGAGGAGCGGGTGGTGCGCACATTTTTCGATAAAAAATTTGACAGTTGTGGCATTTCCGAACCGCATAAATGAAATCTTTAAATAATGTTGGCCAGAAATAACCTGCACGCAATATCTTTTGGGCAGTGGCATACCCAGACATATGACCGCCACATGCTCCAGAATGTCAGTCATTTAAGACCTTCTCAGCTTCTTCATGAGTTAGACAACGTCGGAAAACAGAATCCGCTCCTCGTCGATAAAGTGTATCACCAATGATATTATATTGTTGGGATTGGAAGCGTATTTTCCGTCGCTGAGTTCGTGAAATGTCAGGCCAAAAAGATTGGGTTTGGAGATACACAATAATATCCCCATACCATGGATCAAGCGTACTGATAAGAAACAAAGATTCGTCCACAATGGACTCTTCTGCCACTGTTTCAGTATCAGTAGAGGGGAAATCACACATCAGTTCCGCAAATACCAAAGATTTCTTTGCCTTGAATTTTTCAAATTCCAAGTCAAATTCTTGTAGGATAACTATCCATTTAGAATATTTGCCCCCTAGCAATTGTCTGGTCAAAATATACATCACAGGGTTGCAATCAGAAATTACTGTGGTTTTACGTAACAAGATGTAATGTCTAAAACGTTGGACAGCTTGAACAGCTGCCAAGGCCAATTTCTCCACATGTGTGTATTTGATTTCTGTCGGATTCAAATTTCGACTAAGATAATAAATCACATGTTCATTGTGAGATTCATCTTCCTGAACTAGTACCATCCCAATGGTGGAATGAGAAGCAGCGAGATACAAAATGTAATCTTGGTTGTAGTTGGGAGGATGCAATAACGGTGCATGGGTCAACGCGTGTTTAAGTGCATTAAAAGATCGATCAGCGATCTCGTCCCAAAAGAACGGAATGTCCTGTTTCAACAACCGGGTAAAACCCTTTGCGAGCTCGGCATAGTTCGGAATAAATCTACGTAAAAAGTTTGCTTTCCCCTGCAAACTTTGGAGTTGGCGTAATGTCGAAGGAGGAGGCAATTTAACAATAGCTTTGACCTTCGAAGGATCGACACGAATACCTGATTTCGAGACAACAAATCCTAGTAATCGACCCGATTCTACACAGAAAACACATTTATGTGGATTCAACCTTATCCGATAATGCCGACATCTCATAAAAATTGCTCGTAAATGAGTGGGATGATCGGCCCTACGTGATGAATGAGCAGGTAAATAATCAAGATATGGCTGAACAATGTGCTTAATGTCATGAAATGCATAAGACATAGCCCGTTGAAAAGTTTCTCCAGCGTTCTTTAGTCCGAAAGGTAGTTTACAATAGGCAAACGTTCCCCATGGACAAATGAAAGCTGTTTTAGGTTGATCCGCAGGGAGTTTGTTTATTTGATTGTAGCCGGAAAAACCATCCATGAAGGAAAATAGTTCACTACCAGCACAATCATCAATTATCTGATCGATATAGGGAGTTGGATAATTGTCTTTTGGACACGCTCGATTAATATCCCTATAATCGATACATACTCTTATCGTTCCTTGTTTTTTAGTCACAGGAACAATATTCGATACCCAATCCGTTAAGGGAATTGGATAAATGAATCCTGCTCGAAGTAATTTTTCAACTTCAGTTTTTATAGCAGCAGCTTTTCTAGGATGTATTTGACGTAAACGTTGACGAACGGGTTTAGCATCCGGGTAAGTCTTAATCTCATGAACTACGATCGATGGATCAATTCCTGGAATTTCTTCATAAGACCAGGCAAACACGTCACGGAATTCTTGAAATAGGGCTTTATAAGTCTGAATTTCTTCATCTGTACAACAAGCACCTATATGAATGTTTTCAATTATTCCTGGTTTTACTGAAATGTCAATTGGAACTGTTCTAGATATATTTTCCAAATTTAACTCAGAATCAGGATTTTGCAATGGATTCTGAGGTTCCTTGGCATATTCAACAGTAAAAATTGAAGCGAAATCATTTTCAAAATGATCTAATTCAGGTAAGAATGAAGACCGGTGATGGAGATCTTCCCATGGTAAATCATCAACAGACAAAAACTCATGAATTTGCTCATCTGTATGAACATTTCAGGAAATGTTGTTGCATCTGAACTAGATATAGAAAGCGATTCCTCTTGGATCCCATTCATTGGATCGATTTCGGTTGAAGAGGGGTTGGAAAAAGACTGTACAGCCTGGTACGCAATTTCAAATGGACTCAAAGGCATCGCGCCATCAAATGAATCTATCTCGGATTCTGAAGGAATAATCCAAGGATCATCAAACATAACTGTGTCTGACGAAATCATATGAATAGTTGCAGTAGAAGACGATACGTTAGGAGGAGGAAAGGAAAAAGTTCCTAGTAAACCAGAATCTTTAACCAAACCTACTCCGACATCCTTATAAGGGATAGCCGTTTTACCAACATGCTGGATTGTTTCTGTAGAGGCTGGGTCTGACGAAAAATAAGTTAACTGATCTATTGTCACGATCTTTCCTTGATATGGAAATTTTATAAGTCGAAAGACCGAAGAGACAACAGCAGTCATAGCATAAGACCAACTATGACCCAAAAGAAGGTTGTAATCTAGAGGGGCATCAACCACTTCCACATCTAGATTAACGATTTTTCCTTCAACCCCTATGGGTAAATCCTGCAAAATACCATAAGGTTGAAAACCTCGACCATCAAAATCTTTTAGAATCGTCGGAGATTGGTTAAGTGTAGGAGAACCAAGATATTTCCAACACTGAAGTGACATAATACACGTTGAAGCTCCCTCATCAATCACAGTCCGAAAAATAGGTCTGTTTTTTACTAACACTGGAATCTGGAAAGCCATTTGGTGAGGAAGACGTGGTGTACTAGTTTCTAAATCGAAGATTATAAGGTTAGAATCCTGAACATCAACAGCTCCTATGGCAGACAATAATAATTTACGCTGTGCTGGACACGATTGCAGCACTTCCAAAGCCGACATTGCTGAAGGAGAAACAGCTAAATCTTCAACAATGTTGTAATTCTGAGCATCTCTCGCATGTGGATTGAAAGCTGATTTACGAAGAACACCTTTAGCAGGCGGTTTGATTATCAAGTCTGGATTTTGTTTCTTGATCTGTAGCAGACCGGAAACAGGAGGAGTTGTATTTGATGCGTTGGCATTAGAAGACTCTCCTTCTTTGCCATCAACGAGATTCTTAGAACCGTAATCTTGCGATCGCGTCGCAATCCTTACGTGAGACATCATCATAATAGGCTCTTCTAAAGTAGTCGAGGAAGAACCAATCATCTTACTATCTTGAACTAGAAAAGGATCCTGCAAGACAGCAGGTTGTTGCGATCCTTTAACGAGTTTCGTAACCTCCTCTCGATATGGACATTCCTTCGTGAAGTGATCTTGTTCACAAATGAAGCAAGGATAGCGAGGTTTACGTTTCTCGTCATTGGATTCTTCTCTATCTGTTTTCTCTTTCGAATTTTTCTTGTTTTTGTTCCTCCCCTTCTTTTTACCACCGGATTTTGATTTTGCCGTAGATGTTTCAACGACATGAATATCGGCAGAAACTTCTTGAGAGGATTCTCCTTTCGGGGAATCAGGTAAATTTATAATTGGAGAAGAATTCTTTGAGGATTTCTTCTTACTTTTAGAACTAACTGTACCAATCATACCGTCAGCAGCATGAGACCCTGAAGGAGCAGCAGCTATTTGACCTTGTTTGGGTAGATCGGGAATTTTCTCATGTAGAGTACCTGACTGCGTATAGACGAGGTCAAGGTACTGAGCCTGAGAAATTACTTGCTCTTCAGTAAAAACACCAGCCTTAGGTACATCTTCAGTGATCTTGGGCAGTAATGATTTCACAAACCATTCCGCCAAAATTTGATCCGGAATATAAACTTTCACCAAACGTCGTCTACGTCGCCACTCATGAATATGATCAGAAATATACGTGGACGTAGATTGTTTTAGCGAAGTTAATAATTCTGTGCCATTGTCGTATCTGACAGGCAACTGGAAATGAGTTAAGAAAGACGTTGCTAACTGACTGAAATTATGAAACGAGCCTCGTGGCAACTCAATGTACCATTTGGCTGCAAGACCTATGAGTGTTAGTATGAATTCTTTGTCGAAGCGTACGAAAAAGAACCACTTTAGCTACGCATAACTAATAGCCCTAACAACAATAATGGCTGCAAAACATCTTCAGATCTGCAATTAGTAGTTAAAGTGCTGCAACAAAAAGATCTATAAATGGAAAGACATTAAGCAGTAAAGTAAAGAGTTTGCTCCATGCATCCAACAGACAAGACAAGAACACGATTTTTGAATGAATTTTTATATTACAGGGCACCTGGGAGGAAACAAGAAGGTGTATCCGGATCTCCTCAATGGGATGGGTTCTTTGTAGTCCTCAGCACTTCAGATCTAAGCTTTCTCTCTCTTGTAGATGTAGAAAACCCAATGTAGAAGGTAGAGCTCAATGGGAGCAACAATGGCAGAAAATGAGACCGAGTGTATAGATCCAAAGTGATCTAGTATGCAACAAAAGGTGAAGAATGAAGGGGAAAACCCTCCTATTTATAACAAAATATTGGGTCATTCTAGATCTTGGTGCATGATTAAAATAATGTTAACCAAATCTAGATCTACCTCTATGGAATATTTTATTATTATTTGTTGGAGGGAAAGGGACTTTGACTTGGGTCAAAATCCCTTGATTAGTGAAGAATAAATAAATAAATGATTTATTTATCCTTTTAAGGAAGTGGTTGGGATATAATCAAATAAATAATGATTTATTTGATTAATGGTGGTTGATTTGGTCATATTTAACAAGGAATATTATTTAAATAATTATTCCTAGAAAATAATAAGATAACTATAGGTTTATCTCATTAATTTCTTTGTTTTTGGGTTAAACATGACTGGGAATAATAATTAAATTATGGTTTAATTAATTATTCCTTTTGGGGTTTCCTAATTAACATAGTGAAAGCAGTTTTACTTGGGGTAAAACTGGTCTTACATGGTGTACTTGGGTCCATCTAATGATGCAGAGTTAGATGACCAAAAAATGGTGTAACAATGAGGGTTCTTTGGAAAAGACGTAAGCGAATCGAATCATCAACAATTGAATTAGATGCACACGAAAGGTGATAAGTCATAACATGATTTGATGGATCCTCTCCTGATTTACCTTCAAATTTCGGTATATCACTAGGCAACTTATGAGGCATTGACGACGAGTTCTGATAATAGAAAATAGGATCATTTGTAAGGCGCGTCAAATCAGGTAAGTCCAAAGTTGCGATGAACGGTAATTGACGGTTAGGGTCACGAAAACCTTGAGAAGCCAAAGCAGATCCAGGAGGCGGATACCCAGGATAACTAGGAATCGGATTAGCATTAGGTATCGTGTAACCTCCTGGATAACCAGGATGAATCGGACCATACTGAGGTTGTTGATAAGTATAACCAGGGTATGGTTGATAGCTTGGATTCTGTACATAGGGACCGAATTGTGGTTGTCCTTGGTACGGTTGATAAGTAAATTGAGGTTGACTCGTAACAACTGTACTTGTACCGGTTTGTCCTGCAGGCATCTGCACTGTAGTCTGAACTGAGGGTCCTGACTGAGGTACAGAGACTTGAGGGATTTGCACGGATACAGGGATAGCCGAACTCGGGGTTACAGATACTCCAGAAACAGGTGTGATAGGTTGAACAGACGTTGCAGCAGTTGCAGCAGTTTGGGGCGGAGTCTGAGGTGTACTAGGCCCAGCCTGCTGAACTGAACTAGGTGCAGGAGTTTGAATAGCTGGCTGAACAGGTTGCTGAGTTGAACCAGAAACCATTGGCTGACCAGGTTCATAAGGTAACTCCACAGTAGGCTGCAAAGGCTGTTGATATTGGGACAGATCCCATACCATCATTTCGGGGTATTGTCCCGTAGAAGTTTGAACGTAAGGACCAAAACCTGGTTGAACGTAGGGTTGATAATAAGGTAAAGTTCCGGCTCCTTGAACAGATGGTTGACCAGAAGGCTGTTGGTAACCTTGCATTGGGTACTGCCCTTGAGGTTGATAACCTTGAGGCACGTACTGAAGCTAGGGTTGTTGAGGACCCTGAGGAGCATATTGAGTTTGGGGTTGACCTTGAGGAATGTACTGTCCTTGAGGTTGGTAACCCTGAGGTATGTACTGTCCTTGGGGTTGCCCCCCAAAATAATATGGATCCACAGTTTGTCCTGGGAAAAAGCTACTTTGAGGTTGTGCCCCGGGTGGTAACTGACTACCTTGAGGTTGCCCCCCAGGCGGTAACTGACTACCCTGAGGTTGCCCCCTAGGCGGTAATTGAGTTCCCTGAGGTTGACCCCCAGAAGGAAACTGACTGCCTTGAGGTTGAGGATTAGGAATATTACCAGACATCATATAAACTTGTTCTGCGTTCGACGTTTCAATTTTAAGTCCACCAAGACCAGATGATAACACGTTTTCGATGGGTTGAGGAGCTGCTCCCGAGAAAGTACCAGACAAAGACTGATATCCTGAAGGAACAGAAGGACCACCATGTAAAAAAGATTCAGGCGTTTGAGAAAACATGGATGACTCACCAGCCATAATAGATGACGGATAATAACCTCTGGGTGTAGGATGAAATGGAACTCGAGGTGGATAAAAAGCAAGACCCGGATTCTCTAAAAAGTCAGTTAAAGAGAGATACCAAGGATTAGTTCGAATAGGGCTGTAGAAAATAGATTCACGCTCCCTAAGATTTAACGATTGAGGGGAGTTGGGAAGAGATATGTCTTCGTCTAGATTAGTAAGTTCTTCTATAGAAATTAGTCCAGAGGGAAGATTTTCAGTAATGATATTTCTTACCCTAGGTGAACCTGGATCGCTAGAAGTTGGTGAGATAAATCCTGAGGATGTTTCTAACACAGAAGATTCTGTTTCAGGTTCAGAGATTTCAGGTTCGTCAGATAATTCACCAGAAGGAGAAATATTTTCAGTGACTTCAGAAACTGAAACCGGTTCTTGAATATATTTTGTTGTAGGAATTTGATGATCAGGATGTATCACAATAGCAGAGCTTTCAGCTTCTGTTGATCTAAGTCTACGGCTACTGTGTGGTACCAGAGCTCGAAGCCCTTCAAGATGACCTGGTGTAAATTTAGGGGGTTTCCCTTGTATTCTCCGGGATTGTCTCGGCAATTCCGCCACGATGAAAATTATCTAATCACACGCAAACAAAGAAAAATTTCAATGAAAACACCTAAAGTCTCTAAGAAACAAACAATTGAATCACTCGCTTAAAAAATCTAAGAGTTAAAACCACACACAAACAAGTAACTTTCCGTACTAAAATCACTAGTTGGTGATGAAATCCAAGTGATTATAAAGGTTGCTGAAAAGGCGGTTAGGCAGATGCAAAACAGCACATGGCCGACGATTACAACTGGTTGCCCGCCATATCGAGTGAAAGGCCCCCGGAGGTCAGTGAGTTAGTCGACGGTCTGCTCGAGGTACGGTGGGATCTTCCCTCCCACATCACACGGGAAAAGAATCCCTCACTGTATGGCCTCTAAGGTTACCATTTGAAACAAATATACTGGGGGAGCAGTCCGAGTCAGAGCACACGCAAGGGCAGAGTAACAAAGCTCAATCCCCTTGAAGGCTCCTTGAACAGAATCCAAGGTTTACCGACAAGTGACCCCTGGCTCCTCGACAATGGTCTATCCGAGGTTTACCTTTTTTAATACGTGTATATCTTCTATCGTTCCCAATGAGGAAGGATTGATTACCCCACTGGTTCAGATATGATCTCGTGCTTAACTCCTTTAAGAGGAGCTTCCCAGAGCATACATGCAACAACTGGAATTCTTGCTACCGCAAGATATATCTACTTGTTTGTTTTATCTATCTTGGAGAGTTAATTACTCCCTACTCCAAGATACTAGCCTAAGCTATGTTGGTGATGAGAGCTGTTGAGCATCAAAATTGTGCTTTTCTTCACTTCATTTTACCTCATTTTCCCTTGTCCATTGCTATCCTAGACCCAATTGATCAATGAATATAGTTAAAATTACTTCTAGAATGATTTACATGACTGACTTGTTAAATTTTGTGATTTTTTCCATTATAAAGCATTTTGACTGGAACTAGCTGCAGAATGCAGACATTCCGTAGCTAACCGGCGATTCTGCAGCTGCCTTCATGTTTGAGTATGTTCCAGGTGGCCTCTTGAGAAAAACCGCATACGGGCATGATCCACGTCATGTCTACATGGTTCGTTGCTCATCATGGAGGAAGAAACGAATTCTGGGTATGGTTTTGAACGTGGGAACACATTTAGGAAGGAAGACTTCTATTAGGACTGTCTCAGTCCAGATGTCTTTTTCTCTTCACGCAGCCACTTCAAAGAGTCCTAACGTGATTCCGATGAGGAAAGACAGTGTTCCTGAATTATTGCAATTATTGTTATGTGCATTTGCTTTATAAAGACTTGGGAGACCGAGAGCTATGTTAGAGATTTTATGTTAGATTTGCTGCTAGATTTTGTTTAGACTCTGTGCTACATTCCTGAGACGCAGAGTGTTATGTTCAAACTATTTCATCTTTAATGGAGCAGACCGTGTTGTTCTGAAGCGTGATTTAATTTGGAGTTGAATTCCGTCAGGTGGTAGAGGGCCCCTGCCTCTTGCACGGATTTATTTTGCGTAAATTAGATAAATTTCTTAGCTGCCTTTTACATTTTGCATTTGAATTAATAGTTGTTTTAATTAGCTACTGTAGTCATACTCATTCTAACTCTTCCACAAGAAGATGCTCTTCCAAAAGACTATAATGAAGAATGTTGAATGACTATAGTATTGTAGGATTAGGAGTTGAATTTATAGTTGTTTTAACTAGCTACTGTAGTTATATTCATTCTAACTCTTCCACAAGAAGACACTCTTCCAAAATATTATAATGATGAATGATGAATAGCTATGGTACTGTAGGATTTAGTTGTAGTTTTTGCTATTCACTATCACAGTTACACTTGTTCTAATCACTCTTCCACAAGAAGAAACTCTTCCAAGACATCCTTAAGAAGTTCAAGACATGACTGTGATAATGAATGATTTAGTTTTGTGTTTATACTAAGTATCATCCCTGTTCTTGCTCTTAAACGCTTTCCCAAGACATCATAATGACGAGTAGGGTATGGAGGTGATAACTTAGTTTTTCATTTTCTTTCAGTCCATTTGCTTACAATTGCACTCAAGTACACAGTCAGAATTGTTCTACCTCTTCCAAAAGAAGGAACTCTTCCAAAATATCACTAATGATGAACAAACAGATTGTGTAACTTCATAGGATAATGCATGTTAGCATAGTTAGAATGCTCCGGAGTTTCATTGCATTTAAATCATGTTCAGTTACTTTGTTTCAAGTTTGATGATGACTTATAGTTTAGCATAGTTCTAGATTAGTAGCATCTTAGGTTCATTCTTAGATTAACTCATTGCACTTGCACTTCATATTCAAATTGTCATCCATTGCACAATAGATTACTTTAGTTGTTAGGATTAACAAGACAGCCTTCATTATTCACAAACCTCTTCTTGTTCTAAAATCCCTAATTGATCTATAACCATATGAACATAAGACAACATCATTCTAAGGCCTGAAGTATCTCTGCAATTTCCTCATCATTTTATAAACAGAGCTCTTCCTCAAAAGACTACTTTGGAAAGAAATCAATAACTCTTGAGTAAAGGTTTTGTGACATTCAATTAAATTGCAGAATAGAGATAGGAGCTAGTTGCAGAATAGAAGATCTTATGATGATAACAATGTCTTTCCTCTAATTATGTTTCAGATCTCTAATCAAGGACAAAGTATTGCATCATTGTAAGTTAGTTGTTTCACTGTTTATTTAGAGAATTTGCATACTTAGTGATCATTTCTCAAGTTTAGTTTGTGTTTTGAATCATTTGTTTAAAAGTCATTATCAAGCTTTGCTTTTATTTAGTCATAGTTTAGATTTAATTTTGCTTCAGTGTTTTCAATTGCATTTTCCATTTGTCATTCCATCAATTAGGCTTAACTCTGTTTTTAATCACCAGCTTCTTTCCACTAGCTTTCTAGGCATTTTCCTGCAAACATAAAACCACCAAAAGACCAAAAACATCATAAATCATCACAAAAGACCAAAAACATCACAAAACACTACACACAACGCATTAGGAAACAAGCACCTAGGTACATACAATACACTTCACTTCAGCAGTTTACAAATCCTGGTTGACAATTAAATGAGCTCATTTTAGGAGACTAGATTGAGACCCAACATTTTGGCGCCGTTGCCGGGGAAGTGAAAACTAGGTAACCTTTGTTTCTTAGCATCCAAAAAAAATTTTATGCGTAGGGAGAGAGATTCAAGGGGAAGATTTATAAGCAGCAGAGGCAGAAGTTTGACATCTAGAACACCACTTGTTTCATCTAGATCCAGAACTAGTACACCTTCAACTCAAACCCATCTTCCATCCTTTACTGATCCTGGACTTATAGAAGATCTAAGGTCACCTATTCCATTAGAGAAACCTTCCACTTCATCCATTGAACCTGCCATAGAAGAAGATCTAAAAACTCTTGTTGGGGATACAAACCTTTCTACTTCCACAGGAGAGTCAACCATGGTAGAAGAAGGAGGAGAAGGAGGAGTTTTTAATGGAGAACACACATTATTTGGAGGAGGAGGTAGAGGTAGAGGTAGAGGAGAAGGAGGAAGAGGTAGAGGTGCAAATGGAGGAAGAGGTAGAATAGGAAGCTCTTTTGGGTTCCCTATACTTGATGAAGAAACCAATACAACCATGAAAAACATTTCACCCTCTGTCCTTCCAAACTTCTATGGACTTAAAACTGAAGATCCTGGAACTTTCCTATTTGAATTTGAAGTGTTGTGTAGGACTTATGACTACCTACAAGATGCTCAAAAACTAAAAATATTTCCTTCAACTTTGAAGGGAGCAGCATTGAAGTGGTTTATGAGTCTAATCAGTAGTTCTATTAGAACATGGAAATATATGAAACAAGCATTTCTAGAGAGATACTTGGATTATTGTATGTCGGTTAATCATAAGGAAGAAGTGTTCAAGATGTTACAAAAAGAAGATGAAAACTTAGAAGATTTGTTGGAAATATTTAATTACAACATCAAAAGGGAAAAAATGGAAAATCTAGATCAAGACACCTTAAAAGCTCTTTTGTTGAAAACAATTAGGGATGAATGGTTGGATATTCTTAACATGATGGGAAAAGGGGATATATCACAACTTACATTACCTGAAATATCTGAGTTATGTATCAACCTTTCAAGAGGGAAATCCAAAATTGTCAAAGGTCCAAGAGATCCCGCTCTTGCAAGGGCAAGTAAATCTGCTTCTGGGACAGTAAGTAGATCAGAAATAGGACACATGCTTGATGATTTTAAGTCTGACATCTTAGGGAGTCTTAGTGAACAAATAGACACCCTTAAGATAAAAAACAAGCAGAAGGATGAATCTGATGCTTTGGCAATCTTTTGTCCCAAATGTAGAAAGAAACATGCCTTAAGAGAATGTCCTTTAGATGTAAAAGTTATAGAAACCTGTGTCATTTGTTCTGAGAAACATGAGACCAAGAATTGTCCTTCTCTTCCTGGTCTCAAGGCTGTTTTTCAGGAAGAAATTCCTATAGACTCCACAGAATCTCTTAACTTTGTATCTAGAAGACCTTGGCAAGGACCTCAGACACAAGGGTTCCATGATCAGATGTATAATCAACCTTCACCTTGGAATTCTTGGCAGCAACCTTGGCCTCAATTTCAAAATCAATCGCAATCTTGGGCACAAGGAACACAAAGTCCCTATGGAAGATACTCTCCATATTATCAGTATCCACCATCCTATCCACCATATCCACATTTTTATCCTCAAAATTCTCAACAAAATTTCCCTCAAAATCTTCAACAAAATCCTCAACAACATCATCAGAACCAACCACATCAAAATCAACCACTTCCATTACCATTCCCTCAAAAATCCAATCAATTTCCAGCTCAACCCATACCAAACCCCAATAATAAGAACCCTCAGAATACATACATGATAGAAGGTCAACAATTTTCAACTTATTTAATTACTCCTCTAGACCTTAGTGATGTTCAACTTAGGTCTGGAAGGATACTTGAGAAGAGGAAACCTTCTATGATCATACAAGAACAAGATAATTCTGAGGAAGACTCCCTACAGTTTAATAAAAGTCTTGAGGAAGACACATCCTTTCAAGACCAAAACATTGAAAAACTAAAACAAAAAGATACAATAAATCCAACTCCTGTATTAGAGCAACCATCCACATCTACTTCTATACCTCCTTTTCCGGAGAGATTACAAATTGATAGAGGTGTAGAAAAACAAATAATGGTGCCTAATTATGATTTCTTAGATGAATTGAGAAATGTTTGCATTAAAATTCCATTATTGCAAGCCATCAAGGAAATCCCAATTTTACCCAAAACAATAAAGGAGTTGAGTATGAAGACAACAAGGAAAAGAATAAGAGAAACCAAGAAAATTCAACTGGTAGGACAAATAGCAGACATTATGATGGGCAAGATTACTATTCCAAAGTATCTTGACCCAGGAAATCCAGTTGTCAAAATTCACATCAACGGAATTGAAATTCAAAACACACTCATTGACTTAGGAGCAGCAATAAATATCATGAGTAGAAAAATCATGGACAAACTGAAACTTCCTAATCTTCTCTTTACACCCACACTATTACAATTAGCAGATAGATCTGTGATCAGACCAGATGGGGTAATAGAAGACATTTCAGTGTCCCTAGACTCTTGGGAGTACCCTGTGGATTTCATGATCCTAACACCCAAGAATAATCTAGGAGGCCATCCTGTTATACTAGGAAGACCTTGGTTGGCTACAGCTGATGCCTTTATTAGTTGTAGGTACGGTGATATGTATATTTATGATGGTAGTTCAACAAAGAAATTCACTTTATATCCTCCAGCTAGGACAATTACAGATCTAGATGACACTCAATGGATAGAGGATGAAGAATATTTACAACCACTCTTCACAATTTCAGAAATTAGTGAAGATAATCAAATTCTGAATACTATAGAAAAATTTGAATCCCCTCCAGAACACAAACATGAATCATTTCAAGAGGGATCCAATATTGAGTTTTTTTCATCTAGGCAGATGTATCTTCATTCTATGGACAAATTTGGTAGCTCTACAAGTGAGATTTTTCCAGGCAAAACCTTGAACATGAACAAAAACCTAGAAAAATCTCAGCAAGAAGAGTTAGTCAAAGTATTACAGAGACATTCTTCTGCATATGCATGGGAATACACTGACATGAAAGGGATAAGTCCCAAGACTTGTACTCATCACATCTATATAGAGGCAAATTGCAAACCAATCAGACAACCTCAAAGACGGATGAATCCAAATCTTAGGAAAATTGTCAAGGAAGAATTACAAAAATTGTTAAATGTTAACTTCATCTATCCTATTTCAGATAGTCAGTGGGTTTCCCCTTTAGTAATTGTACCTAAGAAAAATGGAAAATGGAGGGTGTGTGTTGACTACCGAGAACTGAATAAAGCTACTCTTAAAGACCATTTTCCCTTACCTTTCATAGATCAAGTATTAGACACATTAGCAGGTAAAAAGTACTTTTCATTCCTAGATGGGTTTAGTGGTTACAATCAAATCCAAGTAGCACTTGAAGACCAAGATAAAACCACATTTACTTGTCCTTGGGGTACCTATGCCTACCGAGTATTTCCATTTGGATTATGCAATGCACCTGCAACATTCCAAAGGGAAGTACTAGGAATTTTTTCTGATCTGATACATGACTGTGTAGAGGTGTACATGAATGATTTCACAGTTTATGGGGATACATTTGAAGAAGCTTTAGAAAACTTGGAAAAAGTCTTAAAAATATGTCAAGAAGCAAACCTTTCTCTTAGTCATGAAAAATGTTTTATGATGTTCACTGAAGGTATTGTTTTAGGGCACCATATTTCAGGGGATGGGATTAGAGTTGATGAGGCGAAAGTTGAAGTTATTTCTAACCTATCCATTCCAAGTTGTCAAAGAGATGTTAGAAGTTTTCTAGGATTTACAGGGTATTATCGGAGATTTATAGAAAACTTCACTAAAATAGCATCTCCACTCTTCAAATTACTTACCAAAGATTGTGAATTTAAGTGGACTTCCGATTGCCAGTTAGCCTTTGAAACCCTAAAAACCAAAATTTTTGAAGCACCTATATTAAGGGGACCTAACTGGAAGTTACCTTTTCATATCTCGACAGATGCTTCTGATACAGCTCTAGGAGCAGTATTGGGACAAAAATATTTGATTCCCTATGCCATCTATTATATCAGTAAAAATTTGACTCCTGCAGAGTTAAACTATACTGTAACTGAAAAAGAGTTTTTAGCTGTTGTTCATGCCATAAACAAGTTTAGACACTATATAATAGGCTATGAAACTTTTATTCACACTGATCATTCTGCCATTAGATACTTAATGAATAAATCAATCACTAATGGCAGAGTTATAAGATGGTTATTATTATTGCAAGAATTCAACATTACTATTCTAGATAGGCCTGCAAAACAAAACATTGTGGCTGATTTCTTGTCTAGAATCCAAAATATCAAAGATGACACTCCGGTTGAAGATCAATTTCCTGATGAATATCTTTTTGCAGTCTCTACTCAAACTCCATGGTTTGCTGATATTGCCAATTATTTAGTTTCAGGAAAATTTCCTTCAATTATGAATGCAAGAGATAAAAGAAAAATCGTTAATGATAGTGCAAGATATTCATGGGTCGCTAATGAGTTGTACAAGACAGGTCCAGATTTGATCATTAGAAGGTGTGTTCGTGAAGATGAGATGCCTGAAATTCTCAAGGCATGTCATGATGAACCATGTGGCGGACACTTTTCAGATAAGAGGACAGCCTATAAGATCCTTAATTTAGGATATTATTGGCCATATTTGTTTAAAGATGCAAGGGAGTATGTAAAAAGGTGTGACAGTTGACAAAGGGTAGGGAAACCTTCTCCTTCAGTTGAAATGCCATTACAACCTCAGGTACACATTGAACCTTTTGAAAAATGGGCTTTGGATTTTGTAGGACCTATTAGTCCTCCATCAAGACAAAAGAAATATATATTAGTTTGCACTGATTATGTTACCAAGTGGGTAGAAGCTAAACCATTACTTGTTGCTAATGAATCATCTGTAGTTACTTTTCTTTTTGAGGATATTTTTACTCGTTTTGGTGTCCCAAGGAAAATTGTTACAGATCAAGGAGCTCAATTTACATCAAGGCTAGTGGAGCAAATGATGGAGAAGTACAAAATCAGACATAGAACATCTACTCCTTATCATCCACAAGCAAATGGTCAAGTGGAATCCACTAATAAATTCATTGAAGGAATCCTAACAAAGACTGTTCATCTACATAGAAGAGATTGGGTAGATAGGCTTCCCGAAGCCTTGTGGGCCTATAGAACTACATGGAGAAACACAACAGGCCATACTCCTTATGAGCTTGTTTATGGAAAGCAAGTTTTGTTTCCTATAGAGTTCCAAATTCAAACATTCAAGATGGCAGGTCAGCTAGGACTTGATCTAACGGAGGCACAAAAGCATAGACTGGAGCAAATTAATGAATTGGATGAGATCAGACAAGATGCAGTTCAGAAAACAAGTCTAGTCCAACAGCAAAGGGCTAGATGGCATGACAAGTACATCAAGGAGAAGAAATTCAAAGAGGGTGACTAGGCTCTCTTGTTTGATTCAAAATTCAAGGATTTTCAAGGTAAATTTCAGACACATTGGCTTGGGCCATATGAAATTGTTCGAATTTTTGATAATGGGGCAGTAAAAATCAGAACTATAGATGAAGAAGAGGTCACTTTTCTTGTGAATGGTCATAGACTGAAGCTATACCACAAGCCACTCTCAAAAGAAGAGTTTGTCAAGAAGTTCCAAGAAGACAAAGATGTGAAGTTAATGAAGAAGAGTCTCTCTTCTTCATCAACTTGATTAAATTTTCTGAAGTATTTCTCTTTTGAAAAAAAAATATATATATATAATAATAATAATAAAGGTATAAACATGAAAACCAATCATTGATTGGCATGTTTATACAGAAAAGATAGGGTGAAAATCAGAGTCTCTCTGACACTCTAACTTTTCCCATTTTTGTTTTTATAAGCAGCTGTTATAAAAATCATAAGTTCAGTTCCATAGTGCTTTTCATTTCATTTCACTCCATCCACTTATTCATCCATACTCCATTTCATTCCACCATTCATATTTCACTCCATTCCACATTTCATTCCACATTCCATCTTCCATCCATCTCATTTTCATGTCAAAATACAAAATTTGATATCTTGCTGTAAGTGAATAAAACATGTCATGAATTGCAGTACAGTCCTTATGTTCTTTCACTCCATTTCATGAACTGAATCCATTCCATTTCATTATCCACTTCATACATATCATAATCCATCATCCATTTTCATTCATACCATTTAACATTTCACCCATACTCCAAAAACATTCCATTTCATGATTAAAGTGCTCTACAGGAACATTCTGCAGCTCAGTGGACATTCTGCAGCTGATCAGCCTTTCTGCAGCCAGACAGTCTTTCCGCAGCTACAAACCCTGAAGGCATCAACCAGCAGACATCATAATTGCAACAAAGTGACCCAGTGTATTCATGAATCAAAAGCATCAAGAAAATTATGAAGACTCCTCCAAAGGTGAACAAGAAGACAAAGGCTACAAAAATCAAATAAAGGGCAGAGGTAACAAGTTTAAATTATAATGGAATTTCACAAAATTTTAGCATAGTTTAGTTATGGATTGTTCGAAAAATGTTGTTTTAATTGTTTTTATTGATCAACACCAACAAACCCTCTACAGACTTTGGATTAAAATCTTCCATTTCAAATTTCATATCCGATATCATTTAAGCGGTTAAAAAATGGCTGAGGTATTTGAATTCTCCACGTCTCTTAACCAAATCATTCAATGATGATTTCCTCTGCCGTCGTAAAATCCTCCACCGTCTCTTCAATCATTAATACATTCCCTCCACCTCACTCCACTACTTCATTCCGTGACCACTGCCATAACTTCATTCTGTAGCCGGCATTCCATTCCGAAGACAGAGATATTATTATCACTGAGAGCAGAGCCAAAGGATATCAGTTTGAATAACATTGAGCATTGTAAACTCAGAGCAGAGCAAAAGGGTAAATTTGGAAGCATAACAGCGTGAGAATTTGAAGCCATTTGATTCCGTGGGTATACAAAGTATCACTGTGGCAGAGTTTGAGCATTTTTATTATAAACACATAAGTGTAGCAGTGTGGAGTTTGAAGTCTTTTGCTACCAGAGACAAAGGTGTTGCAATGATTGAAATTGAAGTCTTTTGTTACCAGAGACAGAGGTATTGCAGTGTTGAATTCGAAACCATTTGCTACCAAGAGTCAAAGGTATTGAAGTGAAAAAGTTGAAGCCGGTTGTCACTGTTAAACAGAGACATATCAGTCCAAAGTTCAAATGTCAACAGAGATATATCAGCCGAAGTTTTGAAGTTGTTTTCATCATCAATAGAGGCATATCAGCCCGAAGTTTTGAAGCTGTTGCCACTATTAATCAGAGGTATGTCATTCTAAGTTTGAAGCCATTTCCATTTAGAACTTAAAGCCATTTCAATCCGAAGGTGAAAGTCATTGTTTTTGTGGATAGAAGAGTGTTAATTTGAATATTGAAGAAGCAATCATGGGTTTCATCGTAAGGACTGAACCAGTGGGTTCAAAATATTTAGAAGGCTACCCACAATGCAAAGAAATGTTACAAAAAATAGGATGGCTTCAATTTTTGGAAAAATTTAATGGCTTCCATAAGGAAGTCACTAAAACATTTGCAAGATCATTTCAAGGAACCGAAGTTGAAGTAGGGGATGTCAAGTTTACTGTCACTGAAGTTTTTATTGCAGAGGCTACAGGATTGCTCAGAACTGGAGAGAGATGGTTTAAAATAGAGAATTCCACAATGACTCCTGGAAACAAATTTTAAAATCACCAAATATGGATGTTAGTGTATTCAAGAAAGGAATTCCCAGTTCTGCATTGAGAAACAAATGGAGAAACATACTACTTCTTTTGCAAAAATTTGTTACATGTGAGGGTAGATATGGGACATTTTATGTCTACCACATTAGACTAATGATGCATTTTCTGGGAGAAGACTTAAACCTACCATATTTCTTGCTTCAAAGTCTGAAGAAGATGGCTTCTTGTGTTCAGAGAAGAGTTCAATTTTTAGAGACAACCCTATATCATCTGGTTTGGTCAAAATTTTGATTGAGCATCATCTAGCTAAAACAAATGATACATGGGATGATTTCTTAATAAGAAATCATTTTGAAGAAGCAAAAGAACCATCACCTGAACCACAGCCTACAAAGAGAAGTAGGAAATGGAGGGCTTCAAAAGTTGAAATTGATAAAACAATCCAAGAGAGCAGTGAGGAAATCATTTTAGAGAAGTTGACTCGAATCAAGAGACAACTTAAGGAAGAGAAGATAATCAAGGAATCTGCCACAGAGAAAGGAGAGGGATCCTCTCAGCCTAGGAGAAGCCACAGATTAAAGGGAAAACTGAAGAAAACACTAATCAAACAAACAGGGGTAATCAATATAGAAGATGAAGAAACACCCATTGAAGAGGATGATGAAGAGGATTTTTATGAAGGAACCCCTGAAATTGATCCTGCTCAACATGAAATTTATGACTATGTGGAAACCTTAGAGAGGACAGCTTCAGAAAGCAGAGAAAGAACCCCCAGTCCTCCACTGTCTGAAATAGATATATTAAGGAGGGATAGATATGAGTTGGAATTGCTGAATAGACACATCAAAAATGAGAATGAAATTCTCAAAGATCAAATCAAGCTCAAAACTGATATGAACTCAACCTTATCCCTGCATATAGACAAAGTAGAGAGGACCAATGAGAAGTTGAAGACAAAGAACAAAAAGCTAATCAGGGCACTCACCAACCTAAGGTTCAAACTTGTTATCAGGAAACCCAGAAGACCTCTAGCTTCAAGACAAAGGAGAAGAAGGGGATTAGATGTCCTTGCATAAGCCTCTAAGTTCATAGGATAATTTGCATGAGGACATGCAAAGAGACAGCAGTGGGGGTATGTTGAGCCTCAAAATTGTGCTTTCCTTCACTTCATTTTACCTCATTTTCCCTTGTCCATTTCTATCCTAGACCCAATTGATCAATGAATATAGTTAAAATTACTTCTAGAATGATTTACATGACTGACTTGTTAAATTTTGTGATTTTTGCCATTATAAAGCATTTTGACCGGAACTAGCTGCAGAATGCAGACATTCCGTAGCTAACCGGCGATTCTGCAGTTGCCTTCATGTTTGAGTATGTTCCAGGTGGCCTCTTGAGAAAAACCGCATATGGGCATGATCCACGTCATGTCTACATGGTTCGTTGTTCATCATGGAGGAAGAAATGAATTCTGGGTATGGTTTTGAACGTGGGGAACACATTTAGGAAGGAAGACTTCTATTAGGACTGTCTCAGTCCAGATGTCTTTTTCTCTTCACGCAGCCACTTCAAAGAGTCCTAACGTGATTCCAATGAGGAAAGACAGTGTTCCTGAATTATTGCAATTATTTTTATGTGCATTTGCTTTATAAAGACTTGGGAGACCGAGAGCTATGTTAGAGATTTTATGTTAGATTTGCTGCTAGATTTTGTTTAGACTCTGTGCTACATTCCTGAGACGCAGAGTGTTATGTTAAAACTATTGCATCTTTAATGGAGCAGACCGTGTTGTTCTGAAGTGTGATTTAATTTGGAGTTGAATTCCGTCAGGTGGTAGAGGGCTCCTGCCTCTTGCACGGATTTATTTTGCATAAATTAGATAAGTTTCTTAGTTGCCTTTTACATTTTGCATTTGAATTAATAGTTGTTTTAATTAGCTACTGTAGTCGTACTCATTCTAACTCTTCCACAAGAAGATGCTCTTCCAAAAGACTATAATGAAGAATGTTGAATGACTATAGTATTGTAGGATTAGGAGTTGAATTTATAGTTGTTTTAACTAGCTACTGTAGTTATATTCATTCTAACTCTTCCACAAGAAGACACTCTTCCAAAAGACTATAATGATGAATGATGAATAGCTATGGTACTGTAGGATTTAGTTGTAGTTTTTGCTGTTCACTATCACAGTTACACTTGTTCTAATCACTCTTCCACAAGAAGAAACTCTTCCAAGAAATTCTTAAGAATTTCAAGACATGACCGTGATAATGAATGATTTGGTTGTGTGTTTGTACTAAGTATCATCTCTGTTCTTGCTCTTAAACGCTTGCCCAAGACATCATAATGACGAGTAGGGTATGGATATGATATCTTAGTTTTTCATTTGTTTTCAGTCTATTTGCTTACAATTGCACTCAAGTACACAGTTAGAATTGTTCTACCTCTTCCAAAAGAAGGAACTCTTCCAAAATATCACTAATGATGAACAAACAGATTGTGTAACTTCATAGGATAATGCATGTTAGCATAGTTAGAATGCTCTGGAGTTTCATTGCATTTAACTCATGTTCAATTACTTTATTTCGAGTTTGATGATGACTTATAGTTCAACATTGTTCTAGATTAGTGGCATCTTAGGTTCATTCTTAGATTAACTCATTGCATTTGCATTTCATATTCAAATTGTCATCCATTGCACAATAGATTACTTTAGTTGTTAGGATTAACAAGACAGCCTTCATTATTCACAAACCTCTTCTTGTTCTAAAATCCCTAATTGATCTATAACCATATGAACATAAGACAACATCATTCTAAGGCCTGAAGTATCTCTGCAATTTCCTCATCATTTTATAAACAGAGCTCTTCCTCAAAAGACTACTTTGGAAAGAAATCAATAACTCTTGAGTAAAGGTTTTGTGACATTCAATTAAATTGCAGAATAGAGATAGGAGCTAGTTCCAGAATAGAAGATCTTATGATGATAACAATGTCTTTCCTCTAATTATGTTTCAGATCTCTAGTCAAGGACAAAGTATTGCATCATTGTAAGTTAGTTGTTTCACTGTTTATTTAGAGAATTTGCATACTTAGTGATCATTTCTCAAGTTTAGTTTGTGTTTTGAATCATTTGTTTAAAAGTCATTATCAATCTTTGCTTTTATTTAGTCATAGTTTAGATTTAATTTTGCTTCAGTGTTTCCAATTGCATTTGCCATTTGTCATTCCATCAATTAGGCTTAACTCTGTTCTTAATCACCAGCTTCTTTCCACTAGCTTCTAGGCATTTTCCTGCAAACATAAAACCACCAAAAGACTAAAAACATCATAAAACATCACAAAAGACCAAAAACATCATAAACACTACACACAATGCATTAGGAAACAAGAACCTAGGTACATACAGTACACTTCACTTCAGCAGTTTACAAATCCTGGTTGAAAATTAAATGAGCTCAGTTTAGGAGACTAGATTGAGACCAAACAAGAGCCCTAGAAATAAAAAGATTACTAGATGAATTTTATTTAAGCGTTACTTTTAAGAGCTGTTTCTTAAGTCAATGGGTGCGGAAATGAAACTTTGAATGATGTGAAGACTCGACTACCAAAAAACACTAAAATGCACCTATGATGATATTCAATTCTTTTTTCTTTCAATGAACTTTCTATCTAAAGAAAGAGTTAGAGAATGCAATCCTTTAAATTCCTTCTTCAAACATGAAAACTAATTGAAAGAAACTATTTTGTCTTTTCAATAAACTATCAAAGCTCACAAGAAAAACTCTTTTTCTTTTCCAAACAAGAAACTACAAAACAATTTTCTTTCGAAAGAAATCTACAAACATTAAAACTACTCAAAACTACAAAAACTAATCTTGAGAACTAATCTAAATTGAGTAAAATATTTTTAGAGTTTTTTATGAATGTTTCGCTTAGTTATTCAGCAAACTAAGAATCTATTCGTTCAGATAACAAACAGATCAAAAAACACTCAACATATGTTTTTTCAAAACACTCAAAGAATGAAATTCAAAACTTTGAAGCAAGTTCTTTTGAAGATTTGAAAAGAAATCAAAAGGCTTAATTTCTCAACATAGGATGTTTTCACAATGAGGTCGGATTCAAAAGACAAAAAGAGATCAATGTAATCTGAGATACTGCAAATTGTCAAAAGTTCGAATCACCACAAAGACCAAGCAGGAAAAATAATCCAATCGGAAAAATCTCCTAGAAAATCATCAAAAACACTAACACTGTTGGAGTTCATTCACAACGAATTCTTGATAGACACAATAACCAGTCTGGGCAGAAACCAAAGATCTAAAAATAAACTAGAAAAAGAAACCTAGAAATTTTCTAAAATTTTTACAGGGTCCGCATGTAAGCAGTGTTGACAGGTGCGGTCCCGCACTGTATTCTATAGAGAATGTGCGAAACTGCCCGCACTGTCAAAGTTATGCAGAGTGCGGTCCTAGCAAAAATTATAGAAAAACTCAAAACACTTCTAAATTTTCAAAAACAGAAAAAATCTAAAGCACCCAGACAGATGTGTATCAATCAAAAACCAGAAAAAACGTTTCCTCAAGTCAAAAATCAAAGAGAACCAAAAACAACAAGTTCTTCCCCAGTGGAGTCGCCATTTTGTTGTGTAGATTAATCCGTCTTGCGGACAAGACCGATCTCTCTAGTACAAAAGGTAACTAGCAACAAACAGCCAATTATACTAATCTCTCTCTAAGTATATAAGATTTATAAAAACACTATATGGGTGTGAGGCCTACCTTATGTCCAACGCTTGCTTGATTTTGTTGAAGTCCTTCCCGTGCACTGAAAGAACGTTCCTCGTATATCTGCAATCACAAACAAGCAAAAAGATTAAGCAGCACCTGTATAGACATTATCATAAATCATACTTATCATAATGATCAAGGAATTTATGAAATAAACCATGAATTGACAGTTTAATGAGAGAAATGAGTATATTTGTATTAACTTAAAATGTAGAAAACCTTTACAACCTGTGCCTTGATGTTGTGCAAGTCCTCCCGGGGTCCGAAGCAGGAATCTCCTCTACTTTGACAAGCATTGCACTCTTTGAACCAAGACAAATGGAGATGAGTGATTTAACCTCACAGAAAGTCTTAGTTAACTAAGTCTGAATCTGAACAGCATTTAACTTCAAATCTCTTCAGCTTCAACTCCCTTTGAGGCTACCCAAGGCCTCTTTTTATAGTGGAAAAGAGGAGGTTTCTTGTTCCAAATATGAAGGGATAGAATCCTCCTTCAAAGGGATAAGCTCCTTACATCAAGGGGTTAGCTCCATCAAGTGAGGAATGCATGAACCTCTTCAAAGTGTATCCATTCCTGAAAATTCCCATCCAGAATCTTCTAGAATTCATCTGGAATTCATCTTTTATCTTTAATTTCTCGCCTTTTTATGTTTTACAGGGGTCCGCACCCATTACACAAAGAAAGTGCGTTATGGTTCCGCATGCAGGCTGAGATTTAGGTGCGGGACCGCAGGGAATGCATAGAGAAAGTGCGATACCAATTCTTAGGGGATTTTAGGGATTTTCTTCTGATTTTGAAGCTTGACATGAGGAGCTGGTATATTGGACTTGCAAAAGGAGGAAGTATGAGTAATAATGAGCTCATACAGTCAGCATAATGTCAAGGTGATAGTTTTCAGTGTAACACCAGTTGACACACACTGAAAAGAATCCTTTAACCAACACAGATATGGTTCTACCCTATGTAGACACAACCACTGATGGTCTTGAACGGTATTAAGAATATGGCCCTGGCCAATTCAAACCATCGTCCATCCTAGGATCATTCCTAGGAGATCCTCCTATTATCCTTGAGGTATTTCCCGATGCCACAGCAGCCCCGGTATGCATGATGTCCACATCAAGCACCAAAGTTAGTCAGGACATGGACTCAAGCAGTAACGACACCGAGGCATCAGCTACTGTAGCCTCCATAGTCTATGCCGCCTCCCAAAGTACTTTCCTATACCCACCTCCTGGCTTCACCTCGGATCTAGGTGGATATTGGTGGCCACCCACCTATTCCACTTGGGGCCCCACCATTGCCTCTTTCAGTTTTTCAATTTCGGCACAACTTACTATTTTTAGCATTTTTTTCGGGTCCTGAACTTCCGGAGCCGTTTTGAGGCCCTAAATGACATTTTTTGGGCATCACACATCCAACGAATATCATTCCATTCCAGAATGGATATTCGTGGTGAAAGTTGTAGTCCTCAGATAGATCTTTTTAATGATGTACCATGTGCGTCAAATGGAGATAGTATGCCAAATTTACCCAAACGGGGCCCATAGTTTTGGCACTTCATCTCCTAGGGTTAGGTTTTTGGATGTTTAGAGTTCTCCATTGTTTCTCAATAATAAATAGGTCCTTGAGCCTCATTGTAACTCAGTTCAGAGGCCTATAGCTACCACATCTCTTCTCAGAGATAGCTACCAGTACCCTAGCTAGTTTTATTTCCATTCTGTCTGTAAGCAAATTTCAGCTCTTTGATATTAATGAAATGAAGTGTTATTTCCGCTGCATCTCTGTATTTATGGTTATATGTTTATTCTGTTGCGTTCCTGCATAAATCTAGATCAGTGGTATCAGAGTGGTCTGCTTTTTCTCGATCCTTCTTTGCATGTCCCCAACGAGGTTGGGGTATAAGGAGCTAGGGCTTGATCTGGTGGAACCTTTGCAAGATCAGCCTTGCAAACCTCAACGGACGCCCATGGGGGATGAAAAGAAAGATGAGGGAGTAGGATATCCTATCAAAATATTGCTCGAGGAGGCCCTCGAAAAACAAAGGAACGCGATGATAGATAACTTTTCTCAGATCCTTCAACAGCTTCCCACCGGCAGCGCATCTGCATCCAGCAGCCACTCTGGAGGCATGACTCCTTTTAAGGTACAACTAAATTTTGACATTCCCATATTTGAGGGTCAAATAGACGCAGATGTTGTAGATAGATGGTTGAATCTATTAGAAGGATATTTCTTTGTTCATGACTTTTCAGACCGGGAGAAGATTATTTTTGCACTCCTTAAAGCTACCCTCCATGTTAAGGACTGGTGGGAAACCTAATGTGAGAACAAGGACTAGACAGAACCCTCTCTATTCTCGGCCGTACCAACTTGGAATTATTTTTGAGACGTCGTCAAGGAATAGTACTATCCCGTGGGGAGATATGAGGACAAGTACATACAATGGACCACGCTGTGACAACAAAGGGGTCAAGATGTGCATGAGCTGACGAATCTGTTCCATACCTTGCACACAAAGTTGGGTATCAAAGATTCAGAGAAACATCTGGTGCTAAAGTATCACAGCTGTCTGCACAAATACATTCAGGAGGAAATGGAGTTCCTCGACATCTCCTCACTTGGTACAGCATACCGGTATGCTACCAAGATTGAGAAGAAATTCAAATAGAAGAAGCGAGACTTTGGATCTGCGAATCAAAAGCAAGAGAAAGGTGCTTCCAAACAGCAAAACAAAGGACAGAGCCAAGGCATGGTGGCTAAAGACAACCCGTCGAAGCCACAAGAAAAAAATGACACCGCAAAGCCAAAGAAGGACACGGGAAAGTGGTGTGAGTTCCATAAGAGCTCCACTCACAACACAAGTGAGTGTCGGGCCAAGCAGTCGCTAGTGGCCGAGATGAGGGCTTCTGAGTCAGATGCATGCTCCGAATTTGAATCATAACCTAAAAAGGGGAATGAAAATGGGAAACAGATTATTGATGCGGAGCCCAACGCCACTGTTGCCACTACAAAGATCCAGAAGGAGGAACCGGAAGATCCAGATGAGGAGGAACGTCTCTTCCACTCCCAGATGTGGGTAAAGGGCTCCCTTGTACAGTTCATTGTCAACAATGGGAGCCAAAAGAATCTCATTTCAGCAGATGCAGTGAAGCGGTTGGGCTTGCCAACCACAGCTTACCCACATCCATACACCATCGGGTGGCTTCACCAAGGACAAGATCTCCGCGTCATCCAGTAGTGCCACCTTCCATATAGCATCAAGCCCTTCACGGATGAGGTATTATGTGATGTTGCTCCTATTGATGTTTCTGATGTATTATTATGAGAACCATACTTGTGGAAGCATCATGCTGTGTATGAGTCTCGACCTCGTGCTGTTATTGTTACTTTGGGAAATAAGTTGTACAGGATACCAAAGGTACCACCTCCTGCTGCTATCTCTTTGGTTACTGCAAAAAAATGCAGTAAGCTCATTTCCCAAACCAGGAAATTCGTTTTCCTAATGATCTGCCCCCAAGGCAAGAAGAAGACTATGGCCATGACCTCCAGACAGGGCTCCTCTGCACAACAACAACAAATGGATAAGGTTATGGAGGAGTACGGGAACATCTTCACCTCACCCACAAGGGTTCCTCTGCACTGTCAGGTCAAGCACCTGATTGATCTGACCCCAGGTGCGTCGCTACTCAATGGACCGATCTATCGGCGCTCTATTATGGAGAATGATGAAATCAAGAGGTAGATTCAGGAGCTGTTGCAGAAAGGTCACATCAGACCAAGTTCATCGCCCTGTGGGAGCCCGATCATGTTGGTACAGAAGAAGGATGGGACGTGGAGACTCTGTATTGACTATCGGGCGCTGAACAAGATCACTATCCGGAATAGGTACCCAATCCCACGGATTGATGACCTTCTGGACCAACTCAAAGGTGCAAAATATTTCAGCAAGATCGACCTGAAGTTTGGGTATCACCAGGTACCAATTGAACCTCCGATGTGTGGAAGACTGCCTTCAAAGCCAAGGAAGGCCTTTTCGAATGGCTGGTCATGCCTTTCGGGTTGACGAATGCTCCCGCCACCTTCATGAGGATGATGGATGACATCTTGCGGCCATTCACCAACTCATTTGTAGTGGTGTACTTGGATGACATTCTAATCTTCAGCCAAACTTGGGAAGAGCACCTTCACCACATCCGACAAGTCCTCCAAACACTGCGGCAACACAAGTTGTGTGCCAATTTGGAGAAGTGCACTTTTGGCATGACCCAGGTTCAATATCTGGGATACATTATTGATGAAAGGGGGGTGCATGTAGATCCAGCCAAGATCCAAGTCATTCGAGATTGGCCAGCCCCAACCACTATAACAGAGCTTCGCAGCTTTCTGGGTCTTGCTAATTTCTACCATAGATTCGTGTTGGGATTCTCTCATATCACTTGGCCCTTGAGTCAAGTCACCAAGGGAGGAGCGAGAGAAAAATTCTTTTGGTCGGAATCTCAACAGAAGGCGTTCACAGAATTGAAAAATCGCCTATGTTCTGCCCCAGTGCTCACATTACCAGACTTGCAACAGCCATTTGAGATCGAGACAGATGCCTCTGACTATGCTATTGGGGCAATTCTTACTCAACAGGGGCATCCAGTGGCATATCACAGTGAGACATTGTCTGACACAATTCACAAGTATCCCACTTATGACAAAGAAATTTATTCCATTGTGCAAGCTTGTCAACAATGGAAGCATTACATTTTGGGGAAGGAAACAATCATCCACACAGACCACCAGCCCCTGCAGTTCATACAGACACAAGGGAAGTTGCAGAATGATCGCCATCAGAAGTGGTCCACATATCTGCAACATTTTCATTTGAATATCAAGTACAAGAAGGGTAGCACCAATAATGTTGTAGACTGCCTCAGCCAACCACCAATCGTGGCACTCACCATTGTGCTCAACTCTTATGGGCATGATACTTCTGATTGGCTGCTTCTCTATGAGAGTGACCCAGAATTCGGCCACACTTACAAGGCACTCTTGGGGGGTACGCAAGTTCCAAATTTTCACCTTCAAGATGCACTTTTATGTCACCTAGGACGCCTTTGTGTTACTTCAAGTGAGCGTGCCAAGATGATATGGGAATCACACTACAGTCGAGTCACTGGGCATTTCGGGGTCGAGAAAACAGTAGCAATCCTGTAGAATTATTTCTATTGGCCGAACCTTCGAAAGGATGTCGAGAAGCACATTAGATCCTGCATTGCTTGTGCCATTGCCAAACTGACCATCAAGAAGCAAGGCCTATATACTCCGCTACCTACCCCTAGTCGGCCTTGGGAATCCATCTCCATGGATTACATGTCGGGCCTGCTTTATAATAAGAAGGGAAATGACTGTGTTTTCGTGCTCGTCGACAGGTTCTCGAAGATGGCCATCATGGCGGCCTGCAAGAAGAATATCACAGCAGAAGCCACTGCTAAACTCTTCTTTGAAAGAGTGTGGGTGCACTTTGGGATCCCACAGTCTATCATATTAGATCAGGATAGCAGGTTCCTCAGCACATTTTGGTCCAGCCTCTGGTCAATTTTGGATACCAAGCTCACCAAGTCCACAGCTTTCCATCCCCAAACAGATGGCCAGACAGAGGTCGTCAACAGAATTCTTGTACACATTCTGCGCATGTACAATTAAAAGCATCCACGCACATGGGACGAGAGCCTCCCATATGTACAACATAGTTATAATCGGTCTCTCCACAGTTCAATCGGCCATAGCCCCTTTCAGGTGGGCTTGGGATTCCAGCCACTATGTCCTATTGACATAGCCATACCATTTGCAGCTGCTCAGGCCGATTCAGCTCATGTCCAGTCTGAAGTTGACAAAGCAAGTAGCTTCATCGAGTGAATTCAACACATCCGCCAATAGGTTCATGATATATTGGACAGAGCCAATTCCAAGTACAAGCAACGCCATGATCAACACCGGGTGCCACACAACTTCCAGGTGGGCGACAAAGTATGGCTACATTTGCAGAAGGAGCGACTCACTGGACCCCACCACAAGTTTCACCCACTCTGATACGGGCCGTACACCATCACCAAGGCTGTAGGGAACAATGCCTTCAAGCTCAGTATTCCACCATTCCTTGGTCTGCACCCAGTCTTCAATGTGGATCGCCTTCGTCCTTACTTCCCACCTCTACTGGACACCTCAGACATTGCAAAACAACTCAAAACAACAGAGTTAAACCCAGACTGCATGGAACAGAACACCACATATTGTATCAGGGACATGAAAATAAAGAGCACTCGCCAATAGAACATCCAACTGTATCAGGTTGTCAAAGTTGGCCAACTCCTGCACCAAGGCAAGTGGTTCACCAGGGACCAAGTTCAGCAGAAGTTTCCTCATCTCATGGAAGAACTCAACGCAATGGGGACCATTGCTTCTTAAGGGGGGAGGAATGATCCAGGTGGATATTGGTGGCCACCCGCCTATTCCACTTGGGGCCCCACCATTGCCTCTTTCAGTTTTTCAGTTTCGGCACAACTTACTATTTTTAGCAGTTTTTTGGGTCCTGAACTTCTGGAGCCATTTTGAGGCCCTAAACAATGTTTTTTGGGAATCGCATATCCAGTAAATATCATTCCATTCCAGAATGTATATTCATGGTGAAAGTTGTAGTCCTCGGATATATATTTCTAATGATGTACCATGTGCGTCAAACGGAGATAGTATGCCAAAGTTACTTCCCTGGGAAGTTGAAACACCAATTTACCCAAACGGGGCCCATAGTTTTGGCGCTTCATCTCCTAGGGTTAGGTTTTTGGATGTTTAGAGTTTCCATTGTTTCTTAATAATAAATATGCCCTCAAGCCTCATTGTAACTCAGTTCAGAGGCCTGTAGCCACCACATCTCTTCTAAGAGATAACTACCAGCACCCTAGCTAGTTTTATTTCCATTCTGTCTGTAAGCAAATTTCAGTTCTTTGATATTAATGAAATGAAGTGTTTTTTCCACTGCATCTCTGTATTTATGTTTATATGTTTATTCTATTGCATTCCTGCATAAATCCGGATCAACCTCCTAGCAAGTCTTGGCAACACTGGTACTACCCAACATATTGTTGGAATTCCTAGTATGGTATCTCGTTCCCCCTCCAAGAACGCTAGCTACCAATGTTACTACATTTGGGTTACAACCCCCTAGTCCTGAGGAGCCCCAACCGACCCAAGTAGCAACCAAAACTGCCCTCGCAAGGGAAATCCCCACTACAAAACCGGTGACCACGATAAAGAAAATCGCCAAGAAAGGAAAGAAAGTGGTGACCTCACCATGCAGAGGGAGTCATCATCCTGCACCATATGTGATGTCACGGGACACCCTACTCACATATGCCCGGAGTTGGATGAATTAAAACCACTCCTCGGCTGTCAGGCAGGCACCTCAAAATGGCATTCCCATGAAAAGGAATTTGCCGCCAAAAGGACAGGCAAACCGCTACGTACCAATCACGCATGCACCCTATGTGACACCTATGAGCATTATACCCACCATTGTTGAGAAATACCATGGTATAGGGACGCCTTACATGCGATCGAGCGATCTGATCAAGAGGATCCCTCCATCCAGTCTATTAATGACAAACCATGCACCATATTGTATTTACAAGAGGAGCACCGATACGTAGAGTGCCCCCCAGTAATGCCCATCATACATTGCACGCTATGCGATGAACGTGGCCACTACCTCGAAAAGTGTGCTGCATTGAAACTCATCCACAGATGGTATCCAATTGAAAGGGTCTACTAGGTAGGGCTACGGGTAGCACAATTCACATTCTCGTTATGCACTGACAATCACTTATTGGAGGATTGTCACTACATACCTCACTTCTAGCTAGCCCTGGCTAACCTCTACTCAGCCATAGTTCGTCTCTTCCAAGAAGACGATATGGATGTCAAGTCTGTCGGTAGCTCCATGACCCAGACAGAGGAGATGAGTAGGTCTATCATGTTCTTGACAGCCGAAGAACAACCTAGTGAGAAACTCATAGTTACCCCTACAGGCACCTCACGAAGGCCATCCACATGCACATTATGCAAGCATATGAACCATATAATAGTCCATTGCCCTAACTTAGCAACATATCAACGATGGTACCCTGCCCGGCCTCAGACCATGCACAATGGGAGACCCATATTGTGGATATTTTTCCTTATATGTCAGGGTAATCATTACGACCAACATTGCACTAATGTCTCACGACTCCGTCCCATTATCAACATGATTAATGCCGTAGAAAAAAGGACGAGAAACCTCCAAGAATGGCATAAAAAATACATCGTCGACCCAACGACCCTGCCACCAGGACGATTCGTCATGCCTGCTAAGCTCACACACTAGTCACGTAAATCCCAAGCCAAGCCCAGGATAACATGCAGCCTGTGTGATCTAAATGATCACCTAATGAACCAATGCAGAGAACTCAAATCCCTTGCAAATAGTCTCTGCATAATATCGTCTCTTCCTCAAAAGCTTCTCTCTAATCAAGAGAAGATTACACGTACTTACTGCCAAATTTTCTCACACTTTCATCATACATTCAAGTGCATGCATCTCCCCAAATTGAGAGTAGCTATAGCAACATTAAGTCAGCCACCCACCAAAAATGGAGGCAGGTTCCAACCCACGACTCAAAAATGGAAACAGAAGACAACTTGGGCCGCAACTGACCCTTTCCAAGCATCCACATTTGGAACATCAAGTAGTGTAGATTCTCACACTATCTACTTTGTCAGCATTGTGATACCCTGCACCGTTTGCACCAGTCATAATCACGTGCTAGAGGGATGTATGTTGCTACAAACATTCATATATCTTTATGATAAAATCAACTTCCATCTACCGGGAATTGACTATCCTATCGGGAAGGCCAACTATCGGCTCACTCAAGACTCCATTGCGGAGATCCTTCCCCCGCCGCATGCCAGCGACACAACTCATCACATATGACTTGTGTCATCGCACACCCAAAATAGTATTTCAAAAACCTCCCTATCACAGGAATTCGACTTTATTCCTGTCACAAAAAACCAAGGCACCTTACGCCCTTACATCGATTTCCACAAGTTCCCAAACTTGCATACAGCTATCGAACTCCTTGATGACACCCAGCCTCTAGAAAAATGCCTAGTACAACTATAGCTAGTTGATGAAAACAAGTGTCAATCGCTGCAGCATAATGAGGCCCATAAGAAAAGGGTAAAAGCATCATTCGACCGCCACATCACCCCTCGCACATTTACCGAAGGAGAGCTAGTCCTTCGCTATGATGTCGCAAAAGAAGCCTTAGGGCCAGGAAATTTTGAAACCCTGTGGAAAGGGTCCTATATAATCAAAAATTTCCTGTGGTAGGGGGCATACATCTTGACGGAACTGGACGAGACCTACCTCAATAACCCCGTCAACGGCCTTTACCTCAAGAAATTCTACCCATAAGGGCCCATGTAGCCCTTATCCCCTAGAGTTAGAATACACAAAAATACCAAAATATTTTTGACCCAAAAAACATAAACGCACTCAAAATATCACCATGGATCGCCAATTTGAACCTTATTTCAGATTTGTTGATGGAGCATCGCAATGGTCTCAAAACATAGCTGCAGCCGCCTGGGTCATCTACTACCCTGACCGATCAGCATTGTGTTCAAATGGCGTGTGCTTTGGTTCAGCAACCAAAAATCAGGCAGAATATGACACTGTTATCAGAATTATGTGCGAGGCCCTCCACTAAGGCATACACCATATGCATGTCTACCTAGATTCCCAGTTAGTAGTCTCACAGTTAAACCAAACATTTGAAACCAGGGATGCAAACCTATTTAGAAAATATTTGCGTGCCAGAAGATTAAGTAGACAATTTGATTCTATTACATTCTCACATGTATCAAGGAATCAAAACCAAACAGCTGATCACATAGCTAACAATATCCTAGACTGGAATGCATCGCGAGCAAATCACCATACATAAAAGCCAAAAACATGTATATCCATCTGCATAACACAAATGCATAAACCGAAATAGACATCACACCATGTAGAGCCGCAAAAAATATCTCTCATATATATATATCAAAAAATATGTGTATCAAAGTACAAAAAATAGTATTGTTGGCCCATTGGCTAGCCCAAAAATACATAGGTCATCAAAAGTAAGGGAAGCATCCTCATAATGGGTGCTTTCCCTGTGTACAAATCTACCCTAGGGGGGTGCCCCCTCAGGAGGAGCACCTGGGCCCACCACTGGTCCTGGTACCACCACTGTAGCTGTTGTCGCCACTGCGATAGCTACCCATTGTAGAGTATGCCAATAGTCCCTCTCATGGGCCATCACCATCTCTAGCCATATCTCCTCGAAGTCATCCATACGACCTCGAGCAGGCATCCCATGGGTCAAACGGTCCACTCGACCCCGTAAGTCTTCTAGAGCCTCTACCTGAGCTGTAAGTGCTATGATACATGCCTCAACCACATCTGTATGAGCTCTCTAGATTGCAATCTTAGCGGCACCTATGCTACTTCCCTCACTAGAAGGGCCAGAACCATCCCCACTCGGTCCACCGATGGCACCACCTCCCTGACCACCAGGTGGTCATGGTAGAGGGTTGTGACCCACCAGCTAGGCCACTGGGTGTCCGACCTCGCCAACATCTACACGAGTAACCAAAAGAATGTCAATGTCAATAAAAACAGTCAAGAACACAAAAAAATCAAGTAAATGCATAAATATAACACATACCTACGGGACCCCAAACATAACCAAAAGGGAGACCAATATCTGGATCGCCCTGAAAGTCCATCCCCACGTAAGGGTATGGAAATAACATCTGTGGATTGGCCTCAAACTAGGCATCCGTCGTGTCATTCCAATAACGACCCACTTTTCCACCACCACCGCGTGGCATTACCGGAGCCCACCTCCTCATGCGTGGCTCCCTCGGCCCCCCAATAGGCATAGGCACTACCCTCTCATACATAATGCTGCACAAAATGTTGGCGTACGTAAATTATTTGGATCCACGCTGGACCCTCTTCAGTTGCGACACCATACCATTGAAGAAGAAGCGGGAAAAATCAAAGAAATGCCCATTCCTCAAGTGGCGTAAAATCGCCAGCTATGGGCCCGATGCCCGATTAGGCACAAACGACCCAACCAATCGCACAATAATGGCAAGAGCACACCACTCGGCCACATCTGTCACTAAGGAAATATTGATGCACCCCTCAGTCAGAGACGCACCACCACAATGCCGCCGTCGGAACCTGTCCATGTTCACCCACCCAGCAGGAAGCGAGTACCTCAACCCCTCTCCCTGAGGCAGTAATCTGGTCACAAAGTAAATATCCATCTCTGGATGGGTAATCAAGTTCGTCCCCCTCAAGACAAACATGTTGTGCCTCCGGTGCCAATGCCATATGATATAATGTAGCAGTCGGTCTTGTGACCGAAGGAACTCATTCTCAGAAAATTTCAGGAGGCCCCATGCGGCCAACTGATGACACACTCCAGCATCAGCAGATAGAGAAGTATTGATCTCAGGCCAATCTCGCTCTCTCCACACTAACCTGCCAAACAATAGACACCCATCAGTACAAAGGAGAAAAACCATTAAGGAAAGCAAAAAACCAAAGTTTTTTCAAAAACTCTGCCCTTGCACACCTGTCTCTCAGACAAGCGCACCCTTGCACACCTGTTTCATTTACAGGCACGCCCTTGCGTGCAAGGAGGTAGGGACAACGCGCCTTCACGTGGTTGTACCTGAGAAATACGTGCACGGGGGGGCACCTATTTCCCTAGATCGTCCGCGCAATCTAGGGAAAAAAGCCCCTTTGAGGCTGTACAAACCTAATTTGTATGGCCCCTGGCGTCACCAAATTGGAAAAATCAAAATGCAGGACGTCATGAGAGTTACCTCAGCATAATATTGCTAATCCCCGGTACACAAGCTGACCGCAACGACAAGAAAGGCTCTGCTATCACCTTTGATCTCCCAAACTCATCAAGTACAAATGAATAGGATTAGGGCCATAATCCCTTATTTATCACCCTTTTTCAGAACTTTGGAGGTCCATAACAGGAGATCAGAAGGTCCATTTTGAAAATCGTAAGTTGCACCATCATCAGTATACCATGACGAATGGAAGCGATGCCCCACATTCGATTTCCAGAGAAATATTTTTTCAAGCGCTAGCAGGTATGCACCCTCCCATCTTCCTTTCCAAAATTCATGTTTTTCAATAATATTGAATGAAAAGAAGATGCTTTCAATTGAGGTAGTTGTTTTTGTAGGAAGAACCCACAAACCATTCACAACAATCACCACCGAAAGTTCCAGAGTAGGTATCATTATACCTTTAGCATGATAGAGTCCCAGAAAATTTGCATATCCTGACATCATTTCTCCTTTAGAAATAAACCTTAGGGTCCTCATACCCGACCACGTTTATCATCACCTCACCCTGCATATGATAAATGTCCTCAATGGTTGATAGAGCCTCCCCTCCATGGAAATCGTCATCTCAAGTAGACCACACATCACTCCACAAGTGATGCCATGGCCATACCATTTTAGTCCAAGAAGCACCTCATGCCCATCCATATATCATGCATAAGGTCAAGTTCACCATTCCAACTCAAACCCCTTCCTAGACGACCAGGTTGTACAAGCAGAATGAAAGCGCACCTCCATGCACCGCATTTGGCCCACCATACCTCCATTAGCATTAACCCATCTGCGACATCTTCTGCTTCATCAACCCCGCACATGAGACCAACCAATGGGACCCCTACCCCCAACAAAACACTGTCCTCACAACATCAAGTGAGAGACCCTCTTTCATGTTTTGGGGTACCCGTCTCTGTGTTTTGTACAAACCAAACCACATTATTTTATTCTTTTGGTAAGTTTACAAAGATCATAAACAACACCCTTCGCCTCTTCACCCTCATATTTCACTTTTTCCTCCCATGGCAGCATTCCCCCATCTCCCTTGGTCGAATTATTTCATACCCTCCATACACGCACCATTACAACAATCATAGCTGGTTCACACTCGCCCTGGAAGTCTTACTGACTCTAGGGATTTTTCCCTTCAGAAATATCTATGACTGCCGCCAAGCTGCTCAAATATACTTTGACCTCGGGCCACTAAATCCCCATCATCCGTTTTCAGCTACCGCTCACCAACATGCCTACGTTAAGCCCATTATGATTCGGTTAAGGCTTCCTTTTTGTTGACATCAACACCTCTTTTCCAAAAAGTAAGTGGTACCTTGGATGACCCCTCCCCATGAAAAGGGGTATCCTTGGGTGGCACTATGGGAGACATCATTATCCATAGATGTCATCGATCCTCTTGACATTCGACTACAGCAAAATATTTCATGTCATGATGGTATCGTACCGTACAACCATTGCACTTTGATCAAGATCCGTGGAAGCCCCGTGCCTTTATAAGTGTCTCTGACAACAATGCTCACATGGGAAGGTCCCAAGCAGTACATATGCATACATTGCACAGTGATATGCCATACCAAGATTACGCGTATGGGTACCACATTCCACCTATTGTCAAAGAAAAAAACGCCCCTGAGGGCATCAACAACCACCAACATCACTACCACAGTGGTGACACAGACAATAAATGTATCTGTCAATTTTGTTTAACTTGCCATAGCATCACGAGAATGGGACATGCCCGCCTTGTTCAAATTTTGCAAATATTTTGTATATTTTGTCTACTTGCAGGGGGTCCCCTAGGCAGTGGTTATCTCAGAACCAGTGCAAGGTGTTGTCTCTTCTACACACAAGCCTCGCTCTCTCTCTCGCTCTCTCTTCTTACGATACAGAAAAGAAACTATAATGTATTTTGGCTATACAGTTCTTCCTAGACCTCACACATTAGGGGGCATATGTTAACACTGGAAAATCGTACAGTAGAAAACGACATCAGTCAATGTCGAGCCTAAGGATTTATAGGACGGGGATACATTATGGAATCAAAAGTATTAAGAATCTATAAGGTTTTGAGCAATTCAAGATTGAACTAGTCATAAATGCCCAAATGCGCACTTTTTCCTTCGAGAAGAGCACCTTTTGTGCGCACTGGAGCCTGATAAGCGCACATTCCTAGAAATCGAAAAAATTCCCTTTCCGGGACCACGAGCAAGAAAATGACAGTTTCTCCTTATGTGAAAGCCACCTAAGGACAGCACCAACGCCTCCTTAGGCCTTGTGTGAGCACACGAAAGCATATTTCAGCCCACAATGGAATATTGCCCCTGCCTTGGGTCACTATCCACCATGTACCAAGGGAGGGAAGGAGGTTTGAAATATCACCTATATAAACCCTCAAAGAGATGAACAATATGTGATCACAAGGTTATGCTGGCCAAAGTTGCCCAAGAAACACCAGCTGTTTGTGTGAACCAAGGAGCAAGAGATCAAGAAGAGGACTCGATTTTTGGCTATCCAACAATATTATCCCATTGCAGCAAAGAGAGAGAGTTGAACTGTGTCAGAAGGCAGAACTTGAAGGAAAACATCCTTGCGTTGGGTCCTAGAGCCTCTCCCTAGGCCCTTCGGCAAGTGGATAAGATTTGTATTCATTCCAAGCATTCAATAAGAAGAAGTTCATCGAGCCATTGTTTACCTTGTTATTGTTTGGAACTCTCTATAGCTTCTTTTTGTGTTTTTAGTTTTACTTTTTTAACATAGCATACTTAAGTGTATTAATTCATTTTAAGTCTTATACTTCTGAGCTCCCCCCAGATACTGCCTATTGGTTATGGTTTAGAGAAAATACCACATTCTCTAAATGCATGTGATTTCATAAACATGTGTGTCGAATCCACCACAACAACCCTTTCCTGGGGAACCACTGAGATTATTGGTCTTCTTAGCGAGCCTCTTGACCTTTGCGTGTTTTAAGCATTATATCATTGCCGAAACCAATCACTACCCTTTATAACACTCGTTCCTCCATGAGGAGTCCTCTTTCAGCTCATTTCTGACTCGGGAAACATGAAAATATAAACGATCACTTGTCATTTCGAGCTCATTAAATTAAATGAATTGATGTCTACTTAGTACAAGTTTAACCCTTTTCTGGACTGAGATAGACTAATTATGAAAAATGAATACCTTAGTTGAACAAGACTAAGAGGTTCTCTCGGATATCATTTTGTACCTTTTCAGATTCGAGGGACTATTTATGAAAAGGGACCTTTGGAGTTTCCTTTTTTTCTCTTTTTCAAACTCCCTAAACATGAAAATATGCCAAGTCACACCTCCATCGGACTCGTAAAACTTAAACAACGTAGGACTTGTCACCATGACGAGATTGAGTTATTCCTTCCTAGGGCTCGTTAAATTTACTAGGATTCATTCATATAAAAGGTGAACTTATATTACAAGCATATAGTATCCTCTTCAAGCTTGTGTAAAAATAAAGAGGTACTCGCAAGAAATAGTGGGTGATAATGGAAGGAAACACATATCCTGTGTTTCTTCTGAAAGGCAATATGTCGCTCTTGAACATGACACTTATCTATATGTCATGTCGAGTTTGGGATATCCTCTCTTCGTTACTTGCCTTCATGGGTTTGGGAAATCCATTTTCCTCTCATTTGATTATATATTTTAAACATGACCTCTAATCCTATTTTGATACAAATGTTGCCAAATTTCGGAGTCGTCATGCCGATATGTTTAAGAGACGTCCCTATACGTAAATTCAAACTTGTTTGATTTTCTCTACTTCAATCTTGAATCACTCTTACCAACTTTTAAAAAATCCTTTGTTTCGTGTTGATGATGTGAGAAACATTATGGCCCTCCTTTGAGGGATCACTTCATATCGACTCCAGCTCATTATCCAGGAATATGATCTAAAAACTCCCTTTTTCTACCTTGGAGCTTGCATGACTTAATGGAAATTTATTCACTTTCGATGATAGGTTCATATCCTTGGCATTTAATCAGATGATTCTACAAGTGTTTTACTTCATCTCCATTATTCACACTTGTAGATTGTGTTTTTGTACCTTGATAACCATCGTCATCATTGGTGGTTCCTCTCATGTCTATTAACAGTTTACATCATCGACTAGTACTCATGTGGTTTCTACCATGTTCAACTTCAATACATTTATTCACATGGTTAGATTTGTACTTTGGATGGGTCATGATAGATATGAATACCCTGGGTTTCATCTGATAAATCCAGGCTACATGGAGTTATTTAGTATTCATGATTGTACACATGATCCCTTCTATATGGATGGATGTGTCCATGCCATGGATCCATACACATGGTCCTTTCTAGTCGAATGGTTTCATCCATGTCGTTGGTTCATGTATTGTTATATTCCTATTCAGAGATATATTATTGGGAATAATACATCAGAGATGTCATATGTATTGTACTATGTTTGATTTTCAAGACTCTTGACAATGGTTTCCTAAGTCCTTGCCTTGACTTGTAAATAATTTCAACCATCACTTCCCATTCTTCCTTCATGCTTTAGGGGGAATATGTTATACAATATTTTTTCAGACTCCCTGTCTCATGCCCTGTCTCAAAATTTGCCCCAAATGTTGCAAAGTGAAAAAATTTGTTAATGTGTTCACCATAAAAACATGATCAGAGCATCCATGAAGAACAAAAGAACAAATGCCTTGAAGCAATTCTGTAAAGGCTTGCCAAAAACCCTATTTTCAAGCCCAAAAGATTCCTCATGACTTATGCCTCGCGCTTGTAACCTTTTCCATTATATGTGTCTAACTCTTCCAGCGCGGGAATTTAAGTGAAAATTCATGACACTAGGGGAATTTTGAGGTCTAAAATGGGCCTCATAAGGAAATTATAAAATAATAGTGAAAATAATAAAAAAATATTAGATTACATCATCAAATTTTAGAGGGAAAAAATAAAAAACTACTTTTTGAACTCATATTTTCAACTCATCTCCATATGGGTTTACTCAAATTTCGAGTGGGAGCCTCGCTGGATGCAAAATTTGATTCCTCATCCAAGGAGTACCCATGTTGCATACTTTTGATGGACCCTGTTAAACAAAATATGAGAAATACATGAAAAACGTGATTGCAATCACATTTTTTCATGTATTTCTCATTTTTCATGTAGCAGGTTCCATCGAAAGTATGAAACATGGGTAATCCTTGGATGAGGAATTAAATTTTACATCCAACGAGTACTCCTGCTCGAAATTTGAGTAAAACCTTAAGGAGATAAGTTGAAAATATGAGTTGAAAAAGTAGTTTTATTATTTTATTATTTTTTAATATTTTTACGTTTTTACTCCAAAATGGTGAATCACCCCCATGGTTGACATCATCATATTGAATCTTATGGGTTCTTATAAAGTTTATTTTTTTTGTAAATGTTTCTTAGGAGGCCCATTTTAGACCTCAAAATTCCCCTAATGTGCTCCTCTTCAAGAAGTTTCTCCAAAAATGGAGGAGAAGCTTCTATTACTAGAAGCCTCGAGAACAAAGAGTTGGTTACAAGTGAATAAGGATTGGTTTGAGATCTCCCATTTCAAGCCTTTGATCATACTACAAGGGATATTAACATTAATATGTGGACCTTCTTCCCCATTTTTTTGGATCCTTAACTCCCTCTCCCTTCCTATAAATTAATCCTCTACTTTCCTCAAAGGTTTTATCCTTCCTAGTTGATCATTGTTGTTGAGCTTTGTTGGTTGATCAATGTTGCTTTCCATCCTTGTGCTCATTAGTGCCTAAACCCTACTATTTTGTGAAAGAAAGAGGATCGCTTGAAGGTCTTGGCTAGGACTTAGAAACTCATCCAAAGGAGGCTTCCAACATTAGAGCTTAAGTGGTTGTATGCCTCCCTTACTTTCTATTAATAATACATTATGTGTTTTCTTCCCATAGATGTGTAAATCATTGATCATTTAATGTGTTACTCTCTAATATATCATATATTCTATGTTAGAATGAATTATTCTATGTATAATTTTTTTCATCTCTACTTGATCTTCATTATAGTTAGTCACCTGCAATGACGTAAAGAGGATTGGACTTGGAAGTGAGAATATCAGGAAATGACACCAATGGGCGTTAGCATCAGAGTGAGGTAGGCCATCTATCTTACTTTTTACTTTCTGATATAAGATAGGAAATTTTAGACATATTTGTCTCGTTTCTTGCTAGATCCTCTCATTAGGACTAGAGAGATAAATTGTGTCCATAAAAGGGATTGTTTATACAACACATGTCATGCATAAGTGCCCCAACTCACTCACTCATCACCTTTTGTGCATGCTAAGAAAAATTCTCTGTTGGTTCTCGTGTGCCCTACCTTCATGCGAGCATGCCTAGGATGTGAAAATTTCTTTCCTTATGCCCAACACAACATCCAACATACCATACTTCATTCCAATTCATTGACCTAGTCAGATCTTGTGCCCATCATAACACATTTAATATTGCTAGGCACTTGATGCCCCATCTTCATGTAGGCACGCCCAAGGTGCATGACCCATCCAATACCTGTTCTTCATAACAAGTCTAACCAAACTGGAAACCATATGTATTTATTTCCTTCATTTTATTTACTTCATTTTGGGCACACCTACCTTTGTGTAGGTGACCCCACCCATACTTCACCATATTTTATATTTCATCTCTGTGGGGCATGCTCACCTTCGTGCGGGCATTCCATCCCACAATTTTGTCTGAGACAACTTGGGAGCACCTCTTAGGAATGCCCAGACCAAGGTACTGACACTTGGTAACACATGAGTCATAATGTTAGATCAAGCACACATTGGTGGGAGTAATTTTAAACAAAAAATCATTTGGCTGATTGATGTGGCTCCCTCACAAATATGTTTTTATTTGTGTGGCTTTGAGAGATTTTTTCCAAGTTGGGATTTGAAGGGAATGAATCTCATTTCAAGGGGTAGGATTTTCATTTGGAGTTTTAAGTTCCTCAATTGTCTTGGATCCATTGAAATCATATTTTCTATATTGTTCACCTCCTCCCTTTTTAGTGGGGATGGGTTGGATTTTCATGTGAAAAGTGGGTTTATAAATGAGTTATTTGTTTAATTTTTATTGAAGATTAGAGTTGGATCATTTGTAGCATGGTTGATTTTGATACTCTATCCATCCCCAATCGGCAACACATGAGTGGTTAATTTTGGCCATGCTTGTCCTGGGAGGCATATGTGAAAAATGCCCATTCCACTTTGTGTTCTTGGATCTGGGTGGGTTGATGTATGTGGCTCCTTGAGAGGGCTGACTTATTCATTGTTTGGATCATCATGTTTTCATTTTATTGTGCTTGTACTCTTTCTATGTTGGCAATGGAGGTTGATATGTGTCCATTTAAGAGGAATGCGGAAGAATTTTATATGTGGCACACTTTCCCTCTTGAAACCCCGCTCTTACTGCCTTTTTGCATTGGGCGATGCAAGGAGTTCCTCTCCTTGTAATAAAGTTAAGGGTTGGAATTCCTTTCAAAATGCATGTTGTCTATGGTTGTGTTGGATTTTAGGCTTTGATAGACGTGGTGGCACATATTTTTGATTGAGTGGTTAACTTTTAATTTGCATCTTGGGTGCACAATAGAATTTTGTGGCTTGAAATGTTGAGACATGAGGTGATCAATATCATTTTTTTATCGTGTATGTGATTGTGGTACAACAAGGAGGATGCTTGTTACATTGATGGTGAGCGATGTATGGAAGAAGGAATTCGATACAAAATTATTCGAGATCCCTTATCTATGTGGAGGTTGATGTAGGTGAAAATTATTCATCGTCCAACTGGTAAGTAGGTGGGGAAAACTCCCAAGTTGTTTGTATGAAGGGTGTGTAGGTTATGGGGCTACCTGTTACATCCTTTTGTCTCGATTTTTTCATGCCTTATGCAGCAAGCCTCTTGAATGGACATGCATGTTTTTTTAAGTGAGGTTACAGGTTGATTTTTTCAAATCCCTCATTTGTCTTTGCATTGAGGTTGTTGCAGGTTATAAGGCTTTCACCGTTCTTGTTGGCCGAAGGGTGGTTGCAATCTCCTAAGTGGCCTCAGTGCAAGGGTTGGAAATCTCAATGGTGGTTTGAAGAGAGGAAGTGAGCTCGATCATTCTTGTTCCCTTCTTTTTATTTTGCGTCAATGTTGTCCTAGGTGATCATTCAATCATGCTTTCATCATTGCAGTTGGTTGGTGAGTGGATTCTTAGGAGAATTTTGTGCATGGAAGGGAGGGTTGGGGGGATTTATAAGTGAGGTTTTGGGGTCATTCATTCTCATTTTATTTCCTTATTTTTCCTTTGAATCAAGGTTTCTGCAAGGGATCACAATGTCACTGTTGGTATTTTCTAGCAAGTGGACTCCTAAGCGGCCTCAGTCCGTGGCAAGGAGATTTGGGGGGAATTTATAAGCAAGGTTGTGGGGTTGGTCATTCTTGTTTAATTATTTTTCCTTTGCATCGAGGTTTTCATAGGTGATCATAAAATAGGGATTCACAATTGTTTTTGGATGGTGGGTGGACTCCTAGGTGGCCTTAGTGAGTGGCAAGGAGGGTTGGGGGAATTTCTACGAGAGGTTGTGGGGTCAGTCATTCTAGTTTTATTTCCTTATTTTTCCTTTGCATTGAGGTTTTCACAGACAATCATGTGATTGTTCTTTTATCATTTCTATTGGCTGGTGGGTGGACTCCTAGATAGACTAGCTACGTGGTAGGGAGGGTTGGGCAGAATTTATAAGAGAGGTTGTGGGGTCGGTCATCCTTGTTTTATTTCATTCTCTTCCTTTGCATTGATTTTTACATATGAGATAAGGGGATGAGGATTTCACCATTTCTTTTAGTTGGTAAGTGGACTTCTAAGTGGCCTCAATGCATGGTAGGGAAAGTTGGGGGGAATTTTTAAGGGAGATTATGGGTCAATCATCCTTGTTTTATTTCTTTCTTTTTAATTTTCATCAAGGTTGTTGTAGATGATCAATATTTCACCGTTTTTTTTGGCTGGAAAGTGGATGCAAACTCCCAAGTGGCCTCAATGAATAGCGGGTAAGTTTGAGTGTCATCTCTAAGAGAGGGGGTGTGGGATCACTCATTTTTTATTTCTTCCTTTTGTCTATTCATGGAGGTTTCCATAAGAAATAAGGCTTTGACCATTCTTGTTGGCTGGCAGGTGGTTTCAAACTCGAAGGAGGCCTTGGTGTGTCGTGGTCGGGAAGGTGTACCCATTTTATTTTTGGTTCTCACATCCATCATCGATCACATTTGATATCAAAATTTATTTTGCATGTCCCTCACATGTGTGTGTGGACTCAAATCCCTTCTTGGGAGTAAGAGGTGCAAGGTATAAAATATTTACACAACATTTTTATATCTCTTTGACTTGATGGGCCTTCATGTTGGCTCTTTGTATAAAGATCTCATAATGCCTATGAAGTGCGTGGGAGCTACCTATTTGATGTTTCTAGCAGTCATATGCTTCTCGCAAAGATTAATCCATGCATGTATAAGTATGAAATAATTCAAACTATGAAATAATGGATGACTCATTAAATCAATTATGGTTTCTTTGATGGTACCATACTACTAAGATAATCATTATTAATTCTAGAGCTAATACATGCACCAAGTCCAAACTCTTTGGAAGGGATGGTTTTTTTAGATAAAAGGTCGACGCAAGCTTGCCCGCTTCTCTGATGAATTATGATAACTCAATGGATTGCATAACCATTTTGTTGGCGATTATTTATTCAATTTTTTTCCCTATCAACTTTCAATGATAGGATAAAGGCCTAACATGATGGTGACAGGTGAGAGGGTTTGATTCCAGAGAGGGAGAATGAGAAATGAAAACTACATTCATAGAAGGTAGAGACACACAAATTACCCAATCTTGACATGGGGAGATAGTGAAAATAAATAATAATACTAGGTTGATCGAGTCTGTTAATTGGAATGAGTATAATCTAAATTCCTTAACAAGGATCCATTGGAGGGATATTATGGTGCTAACAACCTTGGTAATTCCATCTCTAATAGAGTGTATTAAAATTGTTGCAATTAAAAATCTCATAGTTGGATATTGTGTCGTAAAGATCGGTTTGCCTACTCGATGTGCAACCGATGTTCCTTCGGTGGTGTGCTCCTTTCCTTAACTGGTTGGGTCATGGTTTTGGAATTGTTACCATGAAAAACTTAGAGTGATCAAAAAAATATTATTCTCTTAATACATTAGCATAGAATAATTTGATAGAAGTTTGGTCCTATTGTGTTGGCCTTAAGGACCAAAGTAGTGATTAATATGGACTATCAAGGTAATTTTTATTTCATTGTCAGAGGTGAAATTCTTGGATTTATGAAAGATGAAACACTGTAAAGGAATTTTCCAAGGATGTTTTCATTAATAAATAACACAAGTTGGGTGCTCAAAGATGACCATATATCATCCTAGTCTCAACCATAAATGATGTCGACTAGGGATCAATGGATGTTTCTTTAAGGACGACACGAACACCTTCTGAGAAATCAGAGAATTTGGGTTATGAAAGGAGTATGGTCGCATGGTTCAAATTTAAATAAATCGATAGGAGGGCACCAACAAGACTAGATCCTGTGGCTTAATTTGAATCAACATGAGGAAACTTATTGGTCCAAACATAGTAAGGATTGGCAGAATAAGAGATCTTTCTTTATTGTATGGGTGGTGGTGCTTGAGAATTCTTAGTTGGTGGAGCGATTTTTCTGGTTAATTCCAATAGCGAATGAGAGCTCAGTATGCTAACTAGATACACGAAGTTTCCCCTTCGCGACCAACTTCTTAGAGGGACTATGACCATTTAGGCCGTGGAAGTTTGAGGCAATAATGGGTCTGTGATACCCTTAGATTTTTTAGGATACACGTGCGCTACACTGATGGATCCAATGATTTTTTCTTCCTTGTTAGAGAAAATTAGGAAATATTCTCAAATTGCATCATGATGGGAATATACCATTGGAATTATTGATCATAAACAAGGAATTCCTATTTAGCATGTGTCATCAACTCATGTTGACTACGTCGTTGTCCTTTGTACAAACCACCCGTTCCTCCTACCAATTGAATGATTCAATGAAGTGTTCGGATTGTGTCGATGATAGTGGTTCATCATTGGAAACATCATGAGAATTTCATTTAAACTTATCATTTAGAGGAAGGAGAAGTCGTAATAAGGTTATTGTAGGTGAACCTTTGGTAGGATCATTTTTATTAGGGGTTTTTTTCTTCATTCAGGTTGGGTGGGCTTCGATTTCATCCAGGCCCCTACTAGGGGTTATCGTGTGGTGCGTCTCTAAGGGATTGGGTTTGATGTTTTTACGAGTGGGACCTCTTGTAAAAGATCCCTACAACTATTTTGGTTGCTTATCTTGAAGTCACACTTGTTGTTTCATGTACTTGTAAGCCACGCTTGGGCTTGTCCGATCCTTAGTTTTTATTCCCCCCTATGTGATTTTGTACGAGGTTTGGAAGCTCATTAAACAAGGCATGGTTGGTGCAGTTGAGGTGCTTGGGAAATATGATGGAAAAATTCAAGATCATTTGTAGGGGTGGTTCTTGGTATATTTTTCATTAGAAAACGTAGGAAAGGGTGTGGGCCCTCCACCATTGGTTCTCTCCAAAAGGTGGCGGTGGTTTATGTGTCACTCGGGTGAGATGTTTTGTTGGCGGTTGGATTGAGGGAGTTGTAGCACATGTATTTGATACCTCTATCCTTCCATAAGGGGAAATAATCAAGGTGGGGTCAGCATGGGATGCATTAAAAGCAGCGCAACCCACCAATATGACCACCCTAGTCCTCTCAACTATTCCTCGATATTACCTCACGAAAGGTTTGGTGCCTAGGTAATGAAAAAACCCTCCCTCAATCACACCTCCATCAAAATTGAAAGTTTCCTCATAAATGGGCATGAACTAGAATTATTCTTTCATGCCTTTGGTGTTGAGGGAATTCCTTATCCTCTCGCTAACTACTCCCCTTCCAAGGAAAGAAGTAGTGGATTATGTCTTTCTTTCTCCCTTTTGATTGTGGGATTTTTGTGCAACATGGTCATTTCATAGAGGCATTTATTGTTTGCACTATAAGACTGGATTGTTGTATGAGTGTGGGAGCTTTAGTGACATTCATATATTTACGACAGGGCCTTTCAACACCAGTGTATTTGTTTCCCTTGGCTTTATCCAACATTGAGTGTTAACTTGTGACAAATCCTCTTGGAATTTGATTGCTGACCCTCCTTTAATTTCTTGTTGGAAACATTATTGGTAATTTTTTAAAGAGATGGGTGCAATAGTGGGTAGGTTTTATTTTAGTGGATTTTTCAGTGGATTTTTCTTTTGAAGCCTTTTTTAGGTTAGGCAGTTGTTTACCTCTTGGTAAGGTGCTCCAGGAATCGGTCTCATTGTGGCCTTGGATTTTCTAGTGGTGAAGATTAGGTTGTGACTTCTTTGCTTGGATTTTCTATTTGTGTTTGTGAATTTGAAGTTGGAAAGGATGTTGTGTCATCATATATGTGGAAGGGTGTGAAGAGGTGGGATGCTCCATTTGGGTACCTTGTTTTCTTTCTTTTTGTTAAGACAACATCTCCTCAGTGTGGTAGTGATCCTCTATTTTTTTGGTTGTGAATATTAGTATGTGACTTCTTCATTGAAGAAGAGGCATCTTATTATTATCCATGAAATTTGTGGCCAGAAAGGTTATTGGGGGTTTTATGTTGATGGGTTTCCTTTGTGCGGGTTTTATCACACGTATAATACAGATGACAAAAGCAACGCAAGCTCCCAAGGTGGCCACCTATAATCTCCCAAAATGGAAAAGACAAGAATATAGAACATAAAATGAAAATGCAGTGATACATAAACACATAAATATGAGAGAATATCATATAGACTTATTATTAAACATTATGGCAGCAAATGTATACAAGATCTTGAGGAAAAATACACTCAAGTTAGGCAAAACAAGCCTCTAGAGACCTAGTACATAAAATATGAAGAACAACTGATATACAAGAATGTCGGAGGCTAAGACAGTGTAGTTTTAGCTGGGGTTTACTAATATTGTAAATGTAAACACATGGATCTACTGATAAGGTGCTTAGAAAATTTTGGGATTAGAGATCTAGTCTTTCTACCACTATTCTAAGATAACCCCGGAAGGGTTTTTGGAAATACTCAAAATGCAGAATATAAAAAATGTGGCGCTAGCACTGAATAATTCTCTGCAACTGGAACACTAGTGGGAGGTGGCTGATCTGATCTGAAAATGGCTGATATCCCTCCTCACAACCTTCTCCGATGAAGGGTTGATCCCCTCACTAGAAATCAGGGTCAAGAACTTGGGTACTTGACCTCCCACTACAACTGTACTGCAAAATAACGCAGTTTCTGGAGGAGAGTATGCTGTGGGTGAATTTTTCTACTTGGCCTGATGCAAAATGGTGGAATAAATCTCTAAGGACATCCTTACTAGCCTCCCAGATGAAGGGCTTCTCCCTCCACTAGAAAACAATCTTAGAAATTGGGTCTATCAACCCTCCACTATTACTACCCTGCAAAACAACACAATATTTAAGGAGATTGTATTGTGAATGAAGGCTGAAGCTTGGACTCAAAGTAAAATAGTGTAAATGGTGCTCAATGAACCTCTCATCAGTAGGCACTTGAAGTCCCCTGAGGATGAGGGTGGGATTTCCGCTCGGAAACACCCTTGTGCTAAACAACACAACAGAGTTAGCTAAAAAGCTGAAGCATGCAAAGAGTCATAAAAGACCAATACAATATCAATATTATGAATTCCTTCTATGGATGCCATTCTCTTCCTTTTATTCTTGGTGATCTTCGTCACTCTGGGTCCCACTCATTAAAGAAGCTACTCTCATGCAAACACTCCTCCTCTATGACTGTGTTATCCTCCATTAATCCTCCACAACCTCCATAAAAACACTGTTCATTTGGTCAACTTTGACCCTATCCACATGCTTTAGCCCTTGTTCACACCTCAAGGTGCTTTATACAGTTGATACAATGATCCACATTCACAGGAGAAGTGGTTTTATTCCTACTAAAGATATTTATGGGTCTCTCTACCCACTTATTAACCTATCTTATTATCTAAAGAAAAAATTAATATTCCACCACCCTAGTCCTTCTTGATCATTTTTCCTTGTGGTTTACCTATTTTTGCGAAGGCACAAGGTTAGTGAATCTTATTCTGTGTTTGAGACTCTTTTTGCGCATGGGTAGCCACATTTGGTTTATCTTTCTTTAATGTTTTTTTCTTCCCTTCCTCCTTCCCTAGCTTTACGGACAAAATGAGGAATTGTTATGGATTGGTGTTCTGGAAGGATAAAAAGTAGTGCCATACACTACAAGAAAAAAGGAAATTGGTGAGGGGTGAAAATGGTCACCATAAGCTCATTGGTGAAGATCAAAAGACTTTCGTCACCAAAAATTGAATGTCACCAAAGGTGGCATCGCCGAAAGTATAGGTGTTGTGGTGACATTCAAGGTTCGTCACCAATAATGACTTATAGTGACGGATAGTGACTGTCACCATTTCATATGAGCAATGGTGACAAAAAATAGCCTCCTTCACCAAAAAAATGAACATCCCCAAAGGTGGCGTCGCCGAAAGTATGTGCTATGGTGACATTCAAGGTCCGTCACAAATATTGATTATAATGACGAATAGTGACCGTCACCATTTCATATAAACAACAATGATTTTTTGTGATGACCTTTCATGGCCGTCACTACTAGTGCATATATATGGTGACGTTCATTGACCGTCACCATAAACTCATTGGTGACATCAAGGTTCGTCACGAATAATGACTATAATGACAAATAGTGACCCTCACCATTTCATATCAACAACAAAGATTTATGGCGATGGACCTTTAATGGTCGTCACTATTGATGCATATATATGGTGGCGTTTATTGACCGTCACCATTTCATATTTTGGTGAGGGTCGAAAAATGTCATCATAAGCTCATTGGTGATGGTCAAAAGAGCATCCGTCACCAAAACCTAATCGTCGTCATTCCCTATGAATATCAGGGCACGATGGAATCGAACCACCAACCTCTTGCTTGTAAAGCAGGTGCTCTTCCATTGAGCTAGCACCCTTTAAATAATTAGCATTTAAACTAGTGATTTCCCATAAAGGTGCAAAGATACACCAAAGGAATAGAAAATCTAGGAAAATCAAAAGTTTCTAGAAATAATATGTTCAATATACATAATAAAAAGACAATAAGATTAACTTTTGATATAATCTAACAAAGCATGTACTACATAGGAGAATAACTGGAAAACACAACTAGAAATTTGAATCACAACATACAATATAAAAGAACATGCAACAGGAAAGGAACAACTCCAAAGTTTGAGAAATATGAACAATTCATGGGCCTATTCTTATATATTGATATAGATAATGAAATAGAAATCCAGATTTATGAAATTCAAGTATCACACAAGAATGTCCTGAACAAATATCAATATGTAAAATAGTATTTTTTTCATTTGGATTTTTTTTGCAGAACCTCAGGAAAACGATTCCACAGAAATAACCAACAAACATAACAACATGGACCTCAGGAGCAATTGTGCAGGGGATAAAATATGAAGGTAAAGCACTAGAGAAGTATTCAAAGAAAATGATGAAAAGTCTATCTAGAAATAACTGAGAACCCTCTGAAGTAAACCACACATTTATCATCGTGACTAGTACACTTGCAAAAAAATATCAAAATAAATTATGAACTATTCCACCAAAAAAAAGTGAATTTTTCCACTAAAATAAAGTTTCAAATTAATCACTAGCATGACGCTAACTTATCTGCAAAAATAGGGAAGTTTCAAGACAATTATAATAGCTTGCATGGAAATCGTGTTGATAAAACCCCCCGGATGCGGGTGTATGATCCAGGACGAGAGGTGGCGGCCCCATTGCGTGACACATGGCCTAGCCACATGGCCACACATGGGGCCTATCATACTACCCATAACTTCTCTAGATGCTCGCCTCAAGGTGCCTTAACTGCCTCTACCCTCCGCATTTACGCCTATCCGGTCTGCAACCCTGAGCTCCTCTTCATGGTGTCGCGCCCTCCATTGATGCCATTCTCTTCATGCCATATTCATTTTTCTATAGTCTTTGCTCAGAGCTCCCCCTCGCTCTCAGAGATGCATTGTGGCATTCGCCTCCTGCTATCCTCGTTTCCTCATTGCACCAGATACCATTCAGTCTTACAAACTTTGCATGCCAACACTCACTAGACCTCGAAGCCTCTGCTAACTAGCTTCCCTCATACTCAATCCTGCTCCAGGATGCCGAGGAGGCATAGAATGAGGTGTCTTCATGGAAAATTAAGGGGTCAGTCCTCACATCCGCCAATATTCGTTCACTCTGACAGTCGCTCCCCGCCTCCTGAAGAAAATTTGGCTCATTTCCACCATGAGTGCTCCCTGGGAAAACCACGAGTTACAACCACCATTATTGTCAACTTCCAGGAGGTGCCTTCAAGCTCAGCTCAGTCAGGCTCCAGAAAATGTCCTAGGAAATCTACAATCTCTCTAGCACCTCCTCAGTACTCATGGAAATCCGAAGCTCTGCTAGTCAAACCAGAAGGGCACTCCTCCAGTAGTGAAGGTAGTGGAAGCGGAAGTCTAGAACGCTTGATGGGTGAGAAGAGGAAAGGAAATGCCAACCTTGTTCACACCACCACCATGTCGTAACCCACAACTCAGCACTCAAATAAATATGACCATTCCTCTTATTATTACAGGTGTCTTATCGTTGAGGAGCCACCGCCACAACCTCATGACACTTAGCATGATAGGCAGCCACTGCAATGAGAGTTTTCCTCTTTCTGTTTTGATCAATTTCTCTGTTATCATGTATTTCCTGAAAAAATTGGCAAACTATTGGTATTTTCTGGTTAAGGTTGGGTTCCCTACTAAGGGCAACGATTTTTGGACAGGTTTCCCCATCTGGGGCAATCTCATTTTTGTTATTTTTGTTACTTTGAACTATGCTCCCTCCAGAATTTTCTAGCATAGAAAATCTTGAAGCAAGCTTTGACCTGTAAACTATGTTCATAATTAATATAATAGTCCAATTTAGAAAAAAAAAATCATGTTGATAAAAACTTCCAAGGAATAAGACCACAGCAGTCAACAAGAGTGCCATCATACTTAATACTATCAAAGAGTGGTCAATAGAAAAATTGAATTGACAGACCTTCATAACTTGCATTGGTTCCATATCCTTCATCCTATTATGGCCTAAATCTACCTCAGGCTGAGAAAGGCATAATCTAGGGTAACATCAAACCATGCTTAACCTAGTAGCTAGCCCTACCAGATCGGAAGAGGGCTCTCTCCTAGTAAATCTCAGCAAAAAATGATTAGTGAGGCTTGAGATGACTTGAATGAAGGATGATTTTAGGCTAGGTATATATGCAAAAGAGTTTGATTTGATTTTAAGGGTGTTTTTTTTTTATCAAAGGGAAAGGAAGATTTTGGGTCTGGGGAATGAGGCCCAATTTTGCAGAGATATAAATGGGGCAAGGTAGGAAATTGATTTGACACTTTCAATTTGAAGGAAATGGAGAGTTGAGATAGGTGAAGAGTTGAAGAGGGCAAGAAACCTTCAAGGATCCTCTCCAAACAGCTGAAAACGTAGAAATTAAACAAACCCTAGGTAGAGCACTGCAAATTTTAATGAATCCTACCTTTATCCTTGTTTGTTTAACTTAATAATAAATAAGAGGGAAAATGGTATACATAAAACACCAGTAGAATTACATTTATAGAGAGAAACACACTATCAAAGCATAATGCCACATGAATCCCAAAGAGTGTTGCAAACCCTGGTCTATTCCTTTTCCAAACTGCAGAGATGAATGTACAATGATGGTCAAAGCATTCCCAAAAGTCCAACCATGCTAATGACTAAAAAACCACAAGATATAGACAAAAAACCACTCATCCCAGCCTCTAGGGGTCGAGCTCACAAGTTTAGGAGCTGTTCCAACAAAATCTAAACTGAGAACTAGAAAGTAGGCAGTGGAACAACTTGCCTCTATAAACTAGGAAACTGATTCATTCAGTTGCAATTCACCTTTTGATGGATGAATCTACCTCCATGAGTGAAAATTTAACAAAATTACATCAATATCCATCAAATTACATCAAATTACATCATGATTTTTACATTTATAAGTAATAAATTCAAACTATCAAAAACTAGGCGAAAAACAGAGTTACTGAGTCAAAAATGAGCAAAATCCTCCAATGCGCCGCGCCTGATTTCTCTATGTGTCGCACTAGTTTGCAGCTGATTTTGGAGGCCTTCCCGGTGTCCAAAATTCCTCCAAGTGGGCTTTTTGGAAATTTATACCTGTCTACTTTCCAACACAAGTGGAATTTATGAATTTGGTCTTCATTTGCCCCTCCAAAACTGATTTCTCCCAACACTGCTTCCTATGTGTCAAAAAAGGGGCAGAAAGGTCATTTTTGGGGTGTTTTTGACCCTTATGGAAGCCCAAAACCTGTCAAAATTTCTTGGCCATAGGTAGGTATGCATATTTTTCCATGAAAAATCCAAAAATGCTGAGTTCACATCAAAAGGAGCCCCCAATCAAAAGTGCTCGCCAAGTGGCGCGGTGCATAGAGCAAAAAAGTCTGTTTTTAGGCCAAAATTTTCAAAAATGAAAAAAGAATCCCAAATTTTTTGAAATTTGGGCTGATTGTCCTCCATTATGTGCTATGCTGGGCCAAGGAAGCCTCAGCCAAGATCTGAATTTTATCATGCCTTTTCCGACGCTTTGAGGCCTTCTTCAACTTTGCCTTCAAATTTTTGATTCTTGCTTTGCAAACATGATTTCTTGCCCAATAATGATTGGCCATGTGCCTCAACATATTTTTCTCCTTTTTGGCCTTCTCCAACAACTTTTCCAAATGAATATTTACCCTTTCAATCCAAGTTTCACGATCAGCCTCAATCTCCTGCTCAAGTGATGTCATCTCGGTTTTGCTCCTTTTGGCAGCTTGCCGGTTCTCACGTATGTTTTGCAAATCCAAGATAGTTTGCTGATCCTATAGATATTTGTTTCTCTGCTCAAGGTATTTGATTATCCACTGGGCTCTTTCTAGTTTGAGGGATAAAGTATTTATCTCCGCCTTCTGCTCCTGAATGATCTCCCTGAACTTTGAGCTTTGTGGGCCCAAATCAGTGTCATCATCCTGAATGAGGATGAAATCTGTCTCCTGTTCTCCTAAAGGCCCCTCATCATGTATTTTCCTCTTACCCTTGTCCTATACCTGTACTGCTGATGAAGGAAGTGAGACCCCTTCCACCCCGGGTGGAGATAATACTCGCTTGGCTACTGCAAACAACCTTCTAGTGCCCTTCTGATAGGTGACAAATACGGGCACACTAGCGGTCTATGTCTCATGACCCTCCTAAAAATGTGAAGGTCCACCTGTCTCATGAAAAAATTCTGGAGGTACCTGAGGAGCTGTGAAGAACTCATGAGAAATGAAATCCTCCCATGAAATATCCTGCAAACCAAGCTGATGCATAACCACAATTTTGATGAGTGAAAAATGATAGATACTATTATACTGTTGCTCAGGAGTTTTCTTTTGCACTAAGCTGGTCATCTTCTCAGTATTTTGGCACATGAAGTAGGGGAGGTTCATCATTCTCACCCTGGTAAAGTGCATCAGCAATCTGATGTGATAGGCATATAAGCGAGAAAACTGGCCCCCACAGCTAAAATATTTGATAATGAGTTTCATCAAAAGAGCATATGAATCCTTCAGGTACCGAAAAGGAAAAAAATTGTTGAGTTGTCTCCAAAAACCAGGCTTGATGTATGGCTCATAGTGTTCCCTGTCAACTTGCTGCCTTTTATTCCATTGCTCTCCGACATTTGGAATACCGGTTGCTAGAGAGATAGACTCAGGTGTCAAGGTGAATGTCACACCTGCAAGAGTGACTTGGCCATTATGTAAATGAAGCACAAACAATCTGGCCAACTCATGATGGTACTGGACTCTAGCAACCATCTCACAAAACAGATAACAAGACTGTTGTTGAAAACATGTGATAGCAAGAGGGCAGGCCTGCAGCTCAGAAAGTGAAGTAGGCTCTTCTCGTACATGTTTACCACTCTTTTGAGGTCTCCTTGGTGCATGCAATTCAGTTTGAGAGTCACTGTGTGTTTCTTCATCTCTATCATAAGAGGAATCTGTCTCCATGTTTGCCAAAGTTTGTGTTGTCTTAGATGAGTATGAGGAGTTTTAGGTGCCTTTGGTTTTTGCTACCAAGTGTATGAAAATGTATGAAGGGTTATGAAGGGATAGGGTAAGAGGGATTTTGGGAATGTTGCCAATTGGAATTTGGGGAATTGAATGGTTTTAGGGATAGTTTATAGGCTTTGGGATAGTAATTGGGGTTTGGGAATTTTTGTAGCTAGGATTTGGGATAATGGGAATATGGGATAAGGGTATATGAATTTAGGGATATGGGGAATAGGGAAATGGGTTGATGAAACTAGAAAAACAGTGAGTGAAATCAAAGTGAGGGAGTGATGGCCACAAAAAACCATAGTATAAACCCTAAGCAATCATTTCTTGAGCAAGGAAATAGGGTTTGAATTTTTTATTAAATCCACATAAACATCATAAGACACATGTTCATTGGCATTGGCAAGGTTTATGACTTACTTTAGACCAAAGGAGACCGAGCAAATTTGAAGTTTTGAATGGGATCATGGTGAAAATGCTTTGCGGCCCTACACGCTGCGCACCTGAAACTTGCCAATTTCCCTTCAAACTGCTCCCTTTCTCCAATCATGGTTCTCCTTTTCTCACTATTTCTTCTTGGAATGAAAATGAGCCCTTTGAACATGGAAAATAAATTATATACCAAAGGCTTTAATTTTCCACTCCAAAAGCCCACTTTTGTAATGTTTACCTTTGACACTTTTTTTAAATTCTGTTTTAGGCAGTTTGCTTCATTTTGCCTCTGATTAACTGAATGATTTGCTTTTTGTTTTCCTTGCAGGGGATGGATTTGCTGAATTTTGACAAGGTGACCAGGGTTTCCATTGGATTTTTTTACAAATGAGAAAACATGAAATTACATTAAATTTATACATAAAAGATAAAAACTCAATTTTTCTCAAAACAGAGTTTTGAGGAAAAATACACTTCTAAGCATATGATGATGAAACTTATTTAGTACTGGAACTTTATTCAAACTCCTCATGCACCTGCTGACCATTATTGGGCATTTTGAAGACCTTATTGATGAAACCCTAGACCTAATGGGACTGACAACCCTAGAAATGACTCTTACAAATATAAGGACAAAAAGTGAGTGCAGATGATCTGGATGAAAGGAAATGGGCCAGAAGGTAAAGGACATGATGGAAAATGTATAAAAATCCACTATCGTCAGATGATCCATGCTCCTAATGGAATGCATTTGACTGAGCAAGACACCTAATATGCCATGTAACAAGAGAATTTTGATCACTGACAGAGGGATGAAGATACCGACACTAACACATCCAACCCTAAAATTTTAGACCAAGGTTAACATTTTGAAGGGAAATTAAGAAAATTCACATGATCTTGTGAAATAATATTTTTATCACTACCATTAACTACAATGCAATAGTTTTTCACAAACAAAGCATCCTTGTCTAAAGTGAAGTAGTCAGCCATGATTAAGACTAATTGTGGGCTTAGAATTTTTTTCCCATTTTTTTTTGAATTGTTATAATTACCATACTTAGTAGCAGAGGCATTTCCACCATGGATTGGGAAGTCCACAACAACCACTTATGTAAGTGAGATTGTTTACTATAATAATTTTAACCTTCTCCTTCCTTTTGCTCAGCCACTGAAATATGTGTTGAGAACTCTTTTCTTAAGACACCCCTCATTAGAATGGGCATACCATTAGTGATAATAACAATATTCTCATAACATTTCCACTATCATTACAATTTATTTTGGGCTAAAATTTAGACTTATGGGTATAATTTTCATGCATTGTACACAAGTGAAGATAACAAGGGGAAGGAGCAGAAGAAGAGGGATTAGAAAACATCCACTGAGAGGAGATTGAATTGCTATCAATGATGCTGCATCTTTAGGGATTGCTTCTGTAACTTGCTTTCAATATTCAAGGAAAGCCAAAAAGCCTTGCTCCAATGAACTGAGTGCATGCAAAGTCCATCTTGTGTTGAATATGAAACAAGAGACACTTGATAAAATTGCAAAAATAATCTCCAATGATGAATTTTTCAATATATTAATGAACAATCAATACCAGCAATTGTCAGAGAGGCATCCACCGCTAAGTAGCTCCTTCCTAAGAGGTTAGAAATTTTTTCTAATAACTAGTTTGTAGAAGCCACAAAAATCACCCAACAGGAACCACATTACACACAACATGTTGAGTTGTGGGAGAAAGAATCTTAAATTAGAATGCACCCTTTTGCGAGAGTAACGACATTTTGGAGAAACAAAAATGCCAATGATAAGTGATATACCTGCTAGAGGTATAGAAATTTTCCCAGCAGATTAGGAGGTTGGTCCAGACCCTAAGAGATATCTAGGGAACAACCCCAAACTAGAGTAGCTTTGAGGTTATGGAAAAAACATTGAGAAGGAATGTTAAGGAAAAAGTCTTGCAATCAGACCAAAATCATAGGATAACAATGAACCAAGAGTGACAAAGTTTTGGACAGTTCCTTAGTCTAAAGAGGCTAGAAGCTCATGCAACACTAGAAGGTAATTTTATTGGGAAAATAGAATTCTATGTGAATCTTGGAGATGCAAACTTCTCTTGCACATGATGGGAAAAATGGCTAGAAAAAAGATGCCTTGTGTGCAGCATCGATGCACACAACATTCTATTTTTCCCAATGCACTGACCTTGTAGTTGTGGCCAAATAGCACTTGGGTCAGAGTGGCAAGGTTTTCAGTAGTAGGCACTTACCAAATCTTCCACAATTTGCACTATTGTACCAGAACTAGATCTTGGACCTATGCTAAGGTGTGAGGAGTTTCCACTGCAAGACATCAAGCATCATGTTTAGCATTTAAAGCTGACAAACTTGAGAAACATGTTGACAGGGAAAAATAACCAGAAAGAAACGAACAAATAATAATAATAATAACTCTAGAATATTATAAATAGGAAACCCTACTATCACTGCACTGGAGGTGCAGGCCTTCACTTTTTTATTTTTCATTATAATTTGCACAAAATCCCTCCAATCCTAGCCTGTCACATTTTTTCATTTAGCAACAGTTAAATCCTTTTTCATTTGGTCACATATGAATCCCAATGGACAACTGGTATTATATATGCCATACATAACAATTAGGAAGCCAAAACAAGTAAAGGAAATGTTTCAACTGTAACTTATTATCATGAAATGTTACTTACAGTAACAACAATGCTATGCCAATTGCATAAGCCATATGTATCTCCTATGGAAAGGCTAATTGTAATCCCCATGTGAGCCAAAATCTCAATAAATAGCAACATAAAGAACTAATATGCAACGAAATTTTTGTATAAACTATTTTATAAATGGGAAAGGTAGTGAATTATGTAATAGCATATCATGCGTACTACCTATTTAGTTGCTTACCCTGCAATGTCTACTATCATTTTTAGTTTATTTATTATTTTGGTACAATACTCATTTTATCTAGAATTATAGGGAGATAGTTGTCTCATAGTTGGTCATTTTACAGTAGGAACATCATCAATATAGGAAATCTAGTTTTTGACTGAAAATGAGAGCAGGGCATAAGGAAAATCATTGCCACAAGGTAAAACTATGATTGAAAACTTCTTATTGGAATGTATATTATTTGGAGTTAAATACAAACTATGATTATTTGTGGTAATGCTATGGATGTTGGAGAATAGACATTCAAGAAAGTATTGTCACTGTAACACGTCTACAATGTAGCTGTAGATCCTTTTTCACCTTGGTTTCTATTTTCTGCAATGGCTTGTAGTGGTAGCATGATGCGTGCATTAGATATTTGCTTCCAATGTTCTAGTGAACCTGGTATTTTCAAGAGGGTCATAACCTGTTAGGAAAGAACTCATTTTTTCATAAGAGGCATTCCTAGAAAAAATTGGTCAAGAGGCCAATCTGCAAGAAAAAATTATAATATATATTGTGACTTCTCCAAAGCTTGAAACTTATTCATTGGTTGATACTTCACTAGTCATTCAATAATGCAGCAGTCTTCAGAAACCAAAACACAGTGGTGACTTGCAGGTCATGTTTGCATTATGCTAGTACAAGCTTAGTCTATTCAGAGGCCTACCATATGCAACAAAAGAGATTTACAGAGAAGCTTGCCATGTGCACTATTGGAATTGTAGGACAAATGAAATAGTTAGTTTATATATCTTCAGCGATTTTGAATTAGGAAAGAAGCCCTTAAAATGTACATCCATCATAAGACTAGGCCGAGTTCAATCTAGTCAAGTGTGTTGCTGCTTGCACACACTTGTTATTTATTTTTCCCGTCTTAGGCCTTAGCAAACTGACATAGTAAATGTATAAGAGTTCCCAAAATAAGTGTCTAAGTGAGATGGAAGACATGTGAGAAAAGTCAAGCTGGCCTATCCATGTTCACCCATTATTGGGCTTCTTTAGGATTAATAGTTGAGGAAAGTTTTTCAGCACTGTGGGACTAAGAAAGTATGCCAACTTGTAAGATTAAATAACATTGCAACACCATGAGAGTCATCTAGAATTGTTGAACTGATGCTGACCAGTTTAGCATATTAGTAGGAGACAACTTAGCAACTTCTTAGTATCATGTTGCATGAAGAATTGACTCGAACCTAAGTTTTTTAGGCAACTGATATACTGCCCAAATCATGTCCTTTAGGAGACAAAGTTTGCACATTGAGTGTGTGAGAGAGCGAATGGGTATCATGTTCACATGGATTGATACATTAGTCCAATTTATATTTTCTTATATTTTCCTAAAGGCTAATATCAGTAAATGCAAACATGAGAGTGGGTGCCCTCACATTTGAAGAGACAAATCTAGAGGGATTGTGTTAAAGACCATTTAAGTTAATCATTCTATCCTCATGCTTAATGGAAATAAACATTTCACATGATTCATGTCATATGTGCCCAAGGTTTGAAAACACTGAAGTTTAAACTCCCAACATGTTCTTTTATGAGAATGGGTGCCTTCACATTTGAAGAGACAAATCTAGAGGGATTGTGTTAAAGACCATTTAAGTTAATAATTCTACTCTCATGCTTAATGGAAATAAACATTTGATATGATTCATGTCATATGCTCCCAAGGTTTGAAAATAATAAAATTTAAACTCCTAGGATCTCATCACTTTATTTATTTATGATTTTTACAAAAATTGGAGGTCATTGGTGAGAAAAAATATCAAAACCCCTAAAAAAATTATCAAAATGATTAGAAAAAGGGGTGTTGCTTGTACAATGTAATTTTTGTTATAAACCCATGAGTTAGCGAATAAAACATCTAAAAATACCAACCACCACCAGGATTAGGAGCTAGACTAAGAAAGTCTTCTGGTAGGGAACATAAAGGATCTGAAGAGAATAAAAAATGGCATTTGCACTTTCTAATTTAAGAAACAGATGTAGAAAAAAACACACAAGCACCACCAATTTCATCCCTTTGCAGCTTTTGATTTTCTTCCTTTTTTTTCTTTTGCAGCTTCAATACCATATAAATTATATGCATCTATAGGCACACTTGGGAATTATCTTACATTTGTTCCTATCTTTGAGCCAAGAGGTATTTTAAAGAGAGTATGCCCCCACTAACAGATTTGTTGCAAAAATTGCATTGTGCATCTCCCTCCTATAGTGGTGCTCTTGCTAGCATTAAAAAAAAAAAATCTTTCAACGAAAAACTCTACAAATCCGAAGTGTAATAGTTCCATAGACTTGCCAATAACTTGGAAGCATATATTGTCCAAAATGAGGACTTTTCTTTCCCATTTTGGCATTTATATTTGACACCTAAGATTTCTCCATCCACCTGTGAGTTTGACTGTCAAGTAGGTAAAATTTTGGCATTTATATAATATATTTGACACTTAAGATTTCTCCATCCACCTGTCAGTTAGACTCTCAGATAGGTAAAATTCTGGAATTTGTATAATATATTTGACACCTAACATTTCTCCATCCACCTGTGAGTTGGACTCCCAGGTAGGTAAATTGCCCACAAGTTATTCAAGGGTCAGGGTTTGACCTACAAGTACTTGCAGAACTCACTTTCTGCCAACAAGTATGGCATGCTGGAAGAGAGTTGGACTCATGACTTAGTTAACTCATCTCAGCATTAAGGCCAAACAAATTTTAATTCCACCATTGTCCTTAACAATTTATTGTTTCAAAATTTTGTGCTTTTTATATGACTTATCACATAAGTCTTGGGCAAGAAAAATTTTCTCTTTTGGATTAATATTGTTGCTAGACCACTACTATTTTGGCATCAGATTTCTTCATAATATTTTAATACTTATGTTTAGTGGACACCTGAATGTTGAGCATCAAATTTTCTTGTAAATATCATTTCTATGTTTTTTTGAATAAAATAGCATTATGGAAGACAACAAACAATGAGAAATAAAGAAACAATAAGAATATTGGACAGAGAACAATGACTAACAAGACACATAGAGGAAAATGAGACAATATTACTGAAGAGGGATATGTAAACTTACATTTGGGAAAACAAATTCGTACAATAGAAAAACCATAGCCTATTGCTCAGACATGTAACTTCTTCCCTTATGGGCTTCAGATCTACATCAACTTTTATAACAGATGCCATATTCGAATTCCAACACCTGATTCATAAATTACGATATACCATAACAAACCTCAACATCCATCATCATCCAGAGATTCCTAACTCTTAGAAAATAAATAAAAATTAAAGCTTATTTCTCAATCATATGATACATTAATGTATTAGATTTTATCTAACACAATTTCCTTTCGATGAAGAAAGCCTCGGCTCTGTTCTAATTTTTGCGAGGGAAAGGCAAGGTAAGGCTAAAATGGCTGCATCAGTCATGGTGCTAAATCTTGGCCAAGGATCCAACGAGAAATATAGAGATGATTATTCCTCCTCCTCATCCCCATTCCCATTCCGACATGGAGGAAGAAGATCTGTACAGTAGATTTAAATCGCTACAGAGACAGATGGAGTTCATCAAAATTCAATAATAATACGTGAAGGACGAGCGAAAAAATATAGAGAAAGAACTTTTGAGAGCCCAGCAAGAGGTGAAGGGGATCGAGTCGGTGCCTCTCCCGATTGGGAAATTCACGAAGATGGTTGACCAGAACAACAAAATAGTGGGTTCAACTACAGGATTGAACTACTATGTGAGGATTTTGAGCACAATCAACAGAGAGCTCTTGAAGCCCTCTACCTTGGTAGCCCTCCATCGACATTTGAACGCCCTGGTGGACGTCCTCCCACTTGAGGCAGACTCATCTATCTCACTCCTCTCCCAGTCTGAGAAACCGCATGTAACCTACAATGATATTGGGGGCTGTGACATACAAAAATAGGAGATTTAGGAAGTCGTGGAGCTTCCACTCACACACCACGATATTTACAAGCAGATCAGGATAGACCCTCCCCGGGGTGCTCTTCTTTATTGGCCCTCCAAGTATGGGGAAGACCATGCTTTCCAAGGTCATCTTGAACCACACTACGACTGCTTTCATTTGGGTTTTTGGCTCCTATTTTGTTCAGAAATAACTTAGAGAGGGGCCAAGGATGGTTCGTGATGTCTTTCGCCTTGCTAAAGAGAATTCACCTGCAATAATATTCATTGATGAGGTGGATGCAATCGCAACAACACAGTTTGATGCTCAAACTGGAGATGATAGGGAATTTCAGAGGATCTTGATGGAGCTCGTAAATCATATGGATGGTTTTGATCAGACTGTGAATGTGAAGGTGATTATGGCAACCAATAGAGTAGATACACTAGATCCTACACTTATGTGTCCTGGAAGACTTGATAGGAAAATTGAGTTTCCTCTGCCTGATAGGAGGTAGAAACGTCTTGTTTTCCAGGTTTGTACAACAAAAATGAACCTCAGTGAAAAGGAAGACCTTGAAGACTATGTATCTTGGCTTGATAAAATTAGTGCTGCAAAGATAACTGTAATTTGTTAAGAAGCTAGTATGCATGCAAAGTGGAAAAACTGCTATGTTATTCTCCCAAAGGATTTTGAAAGGGGTTATAGAGCCAATGTTAAAAAACCAGACATAGACTTTGAATTTTACAAGTAATCTAACCTTTTCATGTAATAGATATATATTTGTCAACTTCATCAATAGACATATCCTTTATGTTTAGTAGAAAGTAATATGGACGATGCCAATTTGTATTTTCTGAGTATGTTGTTACATGATTAAAATTGAAATACTTTGTGGTTTATGTTTTATTCAAATGCGATATCAAGATACGTGAGGATGGAAATGCTATGTATTATAATAAAATTCATAGATTTTACCTGAGAAATGACGCCATGGCCAGTCATGTTATCTTCGTCTATGGGGCGACCGTGCGAATCCTTGCCATTAACTGCCATCTCTCATCAATCGGATTGTTTTGATTTATCAAATGAGAGTAACCAATGACAAGAGCTTCCACGATAAGTACACACAGAGCCATGAACGTGGCTACAAGACTAGGGAATGGGAAATTGCACCAAGATGAGATTTGAGTAGGAGGAGATTTAAACGCATCTAGAAGGAATTGCCGTAAGGCAGTTGCAAGAACAAGACCCATAACAAATAATCACTAAACTAGCAGGAGATGACAAAAACAAAGTGATGTGTTTTGGGCAGGAGAAATGTTATTTTAACTAATGTCTAAAATTTAAATGAAAAATGAATACTCCCTACTTCCATTTTTCCAAACATCTTTTTTAATATCATGCCCTCCAAATATCATTCTAAACATGATTTTTAATATCATGCCCTCCAAATATCATTTTTAATATCATACCCATTATTTTTTAATGGATGTTTAGCCCACTCGTGATTCCTTGTAATGTCAACAATTGATTTAAAAAGAAGCTTCAAAAATTAATTCAATTTCTTTCTAATAAATTTATTTTAAAAACATTGATGATGAACCATACAGTGAGTGGTTTGAAAGGCGTCCGACCTTAAAAAACTTATGTGATTTATTGAGAATATTTTTTAAAGAAATTAATTAATTAATTATTAAAATAAAATTGAGATAAAATAGTAAATTTAGGAGAGGTTTTTACAACCCATGGTTTTTCTCATGGTATTCCACCTTGCCAACAAGGGGGAATTAACCCAATTGTAGGTACCAAATAGACCTGCTCTTGTTTGGAATGGTTAATCCCAACAGGTTTTAAGGGTTTTTATAAGGGTTAGGGGAATAATAAGTTAGTGGTTAAGGGATTAAGTATTAGGGGATTAGGGGTTAGGGGAATAGGGGCTTAGGGGTTAGAGGTTTAGGGTTTAGGGGTTAGGGGAATAATGAGTTAGTGGTTAAGGGGTTAGGGATTGGGGTCTTAGGGGTTAGGGGATTTAGGCGCATTTAGGGGTTAGGTGAATAATTAGTTAGTGTTTAAGGGATTAGGGATTTGGGTTAGGGGAATAATGAGTTAGTGGTTAAGGGGTTAAATATTGTGGGGTTATGGGTTAGGGGATTGGCGCATTTAGGGGTTAGCAGAATAATGAGTTAGTGGTTAAAGGATTATGGATTAGGGGCTTAGGGGTTAGGGGATTTAGGCGCAATTATGGGTTAGGTGAATAATGAGTTAGTGGTTAAGGGATTATGGATTAGGGGCTTAGGGGTTAGGGGATTTAGTAGTTAAGGATTTTAGGGGTTAATGGGTTATGAGTTAAGCATTAACAGTTTAGGGGTTAAGGGGTTAGGGGTTTAGGTGTTAGTGGTTTAGGGGTTTAAGGGTTTAGAGGCTTATGGTTTAGGGGTTAAATGGGTTAGGGTTTTAGGTGTTTAGGGCGTTAAATGGGTTAGGGGTCGGGAATTAGTGTTTAATGGGTTAAGGGTTAAGGGTTTAGAGGTTTAGGGTTTAGGGGGTTAAATGGATTAGGGGTTTAGTGGTATAGGTGTTAAATGGGTTAGGGGTTAAGGGGTTAGAAGTTTAGAGTTTAGGGGGTTAAATGGGTTAGGGTTTTAGAGGTTAGGGGGTTAGTGGATTTAGCAGTTAAGGATTTTAGGGGTTAGAGGTCATTATGGGTTAATAGGGTTAGGGTTTAGGGGGTTAAATGGGTTAGGTCTTTAGGGGTTTAGGGGGTTAAATGGGTTAGGGGTTGGGAATTAGAGTTTAACGGGGTTAAGGGTTAGAGGTTTAGGGTTTAGGGGTTAAATGGGTTAGGGGTTTAGGGGATTTAACAGTTTAGGATTTTAGGGGTTATGGGTTAGGGGTTAATGGGGTTAGGTTAGGGGGTTAAATGGGTTAGGGTTTTAGGGGGTTAAATGCATTAGGGGTCGATAATTAGGGTCTAAGGGTTAAGGGTTTATATTTTTAGGGTTTATGGGGTTAAATGGGTTAGGGGTTTATGGTTTTAGGGGGTTAAATGGGTTAGGGGTTAAGGGTTTAGGGGTTAAGGGTTAAGGGTTTAGGGGTTTAGGGGTTGATTAATGGGTTAGGGGTTTAGAGGTTTATAGTTTAGGGGGTTAAATGGGTTAGGGGTTTAATGGTATAGGGGGTTAAATGGGTTAGGGGTTTGGAATTAGGGTTTAAGGGGTTAGGGGTTAAGGGGTTAGAGGTTTAGGGTTTAGGGGTTGATTAATGGGTTAGGGGTTTAGAGGTTTAGGGGGTTAGGGGATTTAGTAGTTAAGGATTTTAGGGGTTAGGGGTGAGAGATTAATGGGGTTAGGGTTTAGGGGGTTAAATGGTTTAAGGTTTTAAGGGTTTAGGGGGTTAAATGGGTTAGGGGTAAGGAATTAGGGTTTAAGGGGTTAGGGGTTAAGGGTTTAAAGGTTTAGGGTTTAGGGGGTTAAATGGGTTAGGGGTTTAGGGGTTTAAGGGTTAAATGGGTTATTGGTTAAGGATTTAGGGGTTAATGGTTTAGAGGTTTAGGTTTTAGGGGTTAAATGGGTTAAGGGTTTAGAGATTTAGGGGATTAAATGGGTTAGGTTTGGGAATTATTGTTTAATGGGTTAGGGGTTAAGATGATAGTTTCATTGGTCTTTGTTTGTGCACAATAGTTGCTTATTCTTTGTGTCTCAATGTAAAAATTTTGTAGGTACTGTTGCTTGTTGCCATGTCTTCTCTATTTATTAATTTCTAGTATTTGTTAGCCATTGATTTACATTTATTGATGAAAATGTCTATTGAAATTAAACCAAATATATGTTCAATCTCCAGTTTCAAACTCAGCCACAGTGTTGTCACGCAATTTAAGTCCAGAGAATGGCCATGTGATGAAGTCTCAATAACCATAGTGCACCTCATGACTACTACAAAAAAGCTTAAGTTCAAGTGTCCCACATTCATGAGAAATTTGCCTCTTATACTCTTGCTCCACCTGACATTGGGGAAGAGAGAGGGAGGTAGGAGAGACAGGGAGAGAGAAGAAGGAAGACAGATAGGACTTAAGAGAGAGGAACCAGTATCATAGAAGAAAGAATATGTGACCAAATTACTCTATAGGGAGATGGGAGATAGGGGCACCCTACCTACCTAACTAAATGTCCAAACCAAATGTGGTGTAATCGTCTGTACTAGTGGTCGATTATACGAGGAGAGGATTTTGCGAGGAGGCACTGGATTTTTAATGTGATATGCAAAAAACAAGTAGTGAACCTAACCATTTCAAATTTACCAATGTTCTCTCTGCATGTGCTAATTTGGTAAATTTGGAACATGGCAAAGGAGTCTTGTTTTGTGATCACCTCCCACGAGGATTCACCGATTGTGAGAACACAACGCTTGTGGTTGCATCTTCTAAATCATCATCACTTCCAACAACATATCATCCAATAACACTAGTATAAAAAGTCTTCGGCTCTTGGAAACGAAAAGGAACATAATTTATGCACTCTCAATATCTTCTACATACTTGTAGCTCTCCTCCCAAACCAAAGCCACTAGTGTTGTGTGTTCACTTTGCCCTAAATCTTGTGCAAACGTCCTGAGGTAAGGAACTCTTGCACCAAAGTATGGATCCTGCACTATGTGTCATATCCACTGAAGGAGAACATGTTCCAAACAATAGGTAAATTCTGACAACTATCCCTCTGTGGGATGTTGAGAACTCAAAAATTCCACATGCTCATTAATGAAATCTATAAATTGAGAACTTTCGTAGAAGACTTGAAGTCATACTGAACTTGGACCAAAAGGCTCAGGATCTGGGTAGTGCAAAGGAACATCTGCAATATGATTTGTACTATTCTCATCTAGATCATTTTGCATGGATATCTCCTGGAGTTGAAATGCATATTCTAGGTTCCATAGAACATCTCCCATGGAAGGCCTGTCGAAGCCCATATCTTCCAATAAATTTTCGGTAGTCTCCCTAAATATTTTCAGAGAACCAGAGTTGATGGTCCCAACAAGGTGAGGGTTAATGTTTTTTTCAAGCTTGCCCTTTTTCTGCTAGTGCATTTCCCACTCTTCTATATTGAATTTTTCTCTGGGAAAAACAAGATTAAGATCTTCCCTTGCACACAAGAACACTAGTAACACTACTCCAAAAGAATACACATCAGATTTATCTGTCAGTTGCTACCTTCTGAAGTATTCAAGATCTAGGTACCTGTTGAAGCCTAGAAAATCTCTGCTTCAAACATTGGGGGAAAACCACCCGGTCGGGACCTTAAGACAACTCCTTTTCCATTTGGGATGGTGGCTCCGACTGGATTTAATGGACCAGTTTCCTTATAACTAAGTGGATTGAATTGGATGGGTGAAAATGGGACTAAATTAACAGAAAATAAAACTATCTAATCTAAACTAAATACTGATAAAGAAATTCTAATTTTAACCCGGGTGATTATATGTGAATACAACTTAGGATTGTTTCAATCTAATAATAACCATGGAAATGTATTATTAGTTAAATTGAAATGTGTAGAAATGAATAAAGATAACTCTGTTTAATAAATTAAACAGAGTTATATTAGCATATTGCATTCATCATTATATACCATTCATATATGCCTATAAATGATAACATTCCAATTATACTCAGAAATGATAATATAAAAGGAAATATTATGAAAATCAAATATATAAATGATAGCAAATTCTTCAAATGAATACCATATAACAGAGAAAATCAACAGTGAACAGATAAAAATACCTCATTCATCTTGCAGACTGTCAAACGAAATTTGATACTCTGATCTAGTAACTCCGATGTAAAATTAAATCCAAAGGCACAAAAATGCAACACTTCAAAGATAATTTTGAGCACAAAAATCACCAGATGTGATCTTTCATATAAATATAATAAGGAATGAAGAACAGAAATGTTAGCTGCAAATCCCAAAAATATTACAACTTCCGATCCCTCTCTAAATGCATGAGAGGGATTTAAATAATAAATTACATAACAAAATCCTAATACTACTGCTACAATCTATCAAATTAAAACTAAAATGCTATCTTGAATGAAACTGATTCATTGTTTTTCTCCCTCTCTTGATGAAGCCAAGTTGCAAATGTTCAACATATCTCGGAGTCTTGGTGGATGACTCATCTCAGAATGCAACTGTCCAGCATAGGTGGCATCAGAAAATTCTCGAATTAGACAATCGACAGCGTTTGATAGAAGTTTGATAGCCGTCTGTTGATTGTTTGGCTTGATCAAATGAGTCCACATACTATCCCAGGATATCGTTTGAAGTTTGCCGATTTGTTGACTTTTCCTTTCCATTTCTTCTCTCCACCTGTCTTCAGTTTCTTTTATTTTTGGCAAACTGCTAGGAACACAGTCTGAAATGAGATTAATTGAGTATAAGCTGTCATTTATGAATTGCGTGAGATTATTCATTATATTTCTGGCCCTTGATATTGCTCTATCAACTTTCATTAATTGATGTTCCCATTCTGTAAACAAGATTTCTTTGTGTTTTTCCTCTATCCTAGGAAGATTTTCTTCTTTTCCCTTTTCTGTATCCTGCCAGTTGAGAAACTCAGAAATCTTTTCATCGGCATCATCTATTTCTTGTCTAAGAGTTATGATATTTTGGATCAAAGATGAAGTAATATCACAAAAAGGTTCTGCTTGTGACAGTTTTGAGCAAAATTCATTTAACTGCTGAGTCAATAGTTTATTAGCCTCAAGGGCTTCTGATTTGAATTCATTTAACTTTGGGTAATCTTTAAACTTATCCAAAGTTGCTTGAAATTCCTTTTCTTGAATCATTTTTGCATTTTCCTCATTTTGTAACAGACTTCGTAACTTAGAAATTTCTTCATTTAGCTGTTTTTGTTTGCCTAAAAGTTTTTCATCAACTTTCTTCTTTTCTTCAGCAAGCTGTTTTTCCAATTCTTTAGACCTGAGTGTCTGATCCTGTAGTTGTTGTTGCAATTGGCTAATCTGTTGCTGATTTTCCTTAGCTTGTTCTTCCAGTGAAGCTATGTGAAGATCTTTCTGAGTTATTAGTTGAGAAACTTCTACAACTTTATCCACTGTTGCAGCACTATAAGCTCCTGTATACTGGGACAATTTCGTGAGGTCTTCAAATGGATTCATTTCATTGTTCTTATAAACAATATTCATAAATTCCTCGGATGGAGTAGAAAATATGCCCTGTTCTGTTTTTCTTTTCTTTCTTTGTCTTTTGACAACAGCCTTATGTTTAGGGCTGTAAAATACATCCAAAGGAGGGATCTCTTCACCTTTTAATACAATATGCCCTGTAGGATGTTCAGGAATGATTTAAACATCCTGCTCCATTTGTTCTTCATCTTTATCCTGCAATCCAAGCTGTTGAGCAAACTGATCATATTGTTTTAATAGCTGAGAAGAAACATCAAGATTAGTGGAAACCGTAATCTCCTTAGTTATTTCTTTTCCTTTTTCTTTATCTATGCTCTGCTCAGTGCTGTTGTCATCCGATTCATCCTTTTGATTATGCACATCATCATTGATATTTGTGCATTTGTCTGTCATTTGAGCAGTGGACTTCTGGCCAAATTTTGGACTGGATTTATCATCAGTATTTCCCTTTGGGACATCAGGTTTGTCAATAGTGACCACTTTTTGAGTATGTACAGTCGGCTGGTTGACAGCCGATTGTGTAATGATTTTGCTGGTAGATGTTTCTACTGGCGTTTGGCCGAATGCACCTTCTGTCTCTGATTTTTGGATTTGAATTCTCAGCTGGTCCAGAGGAACTCTCAACAATCTCTGGCTTCTAAATAAGAGAAATTTATTTATTTCCTCCTGTTGAAATTTAGACTTGACCAAGTCAAAAATTCGAGGAAAATTATCTAATGAAACAAACAAATCATCGAACATATCTGGTTCATGCTCAAAACGAGCAATTGAAACTGAAGCAGTGACATCAAACGCTATCTTTTTTGGATCATATTGTCTTCCAGGAATGGTTGCAAATTTACAACCTCTTATCTTGAAGACTTCTTTTTCTGCATGCTTGAAATCATTTAGAGTGAAATGACCACAATTGAGTGGGAATTGAGGCCACATTTTCTTCTTACTATTATTCAAAGACCTGGATATACCTTCAATTGTCAATTGATAAGAAACTTCTTGAGCGAGAAGTTTGTCTGGAACAAAAAGCGGAAGAACATGCGGCTCCACTATACTACCAAAAACCCTGATGTAAGTAAATTTTTCCTCCCCAAAACAATCTCCGATTGCAGAAAGGTCGGCTTTAGCTTTATCAGAAAACCTAGGAGGAAAGCGATTGAAAATGGTTTGGAAAACAGGGATGAGGAAACCATGACAGATTCTATATACATTAGCTTGGAAATGAATCTTCCAAAGCAATTTATGATAAATATGGATTGGAAGAGGGTCTTTGGGAGTCCATTTCCATCCAAATAAGGGAAATTCAAAATTGAAACAAATAACATCAAGAATATAGGCACAAAAGAAAAAGGGAGTAGAATTTCCAACAGTTTTTTCTTGTCTATATTCAAGTATCCTATTGGCCATTCTATCAGAAAGAATAACAACCCAATCCATAATGTCGGAATTCACAGCAGCTAGGATTAATGGGACCATTTGTATAGAAAACCTAGCTGAATTATCATTGCCAAATAACCTACACATCATGGCAGCTGCATAGGAATATGGAGGCAGAAGAGAATCTACAGAATACATACCGGATGCTTCATTTCGGTGCTTCTCTGGGTTTTTCCTCCAATCTTTGATAGGGTCGGATTGGACTTTGTTATTATCAGCAAAATCTTTGATAAATTCCTGGTTATACACCTTCTGTGGGTCTGGAAGGTGGTACATTGCTTTCAAGTCTTCTGCTTTAAACGAGCCGAAAGGCACTCCAGATGCTGAAACAAACGTTCTATCTTGTATCTTTACACTGTCAATAACCCATCGAACTACATCATAGTAAGGCATGATGCTCGCTCTGGCTGCAATTCGATGTAGAAATGAATTTGCAAGTGTTCTTTCATTGATGTCATAGTCAGAATCCGAGCTATCCTCGTCTGGAACTGATGCCTTCTCCACTGTGACCTTGGGGTCTTCTTTTTCCAATAGGTTGTAGACTGTGTCCCATGTCATTTTCCCAAGACCTTGGCATGATGTATCTGTGACTAGCCTTAGCTTTATGGGCTTTTCTTTTGAGACCGTAGGAGTTTCGGCAAACTTCACTGGTAGAGTAGTCTTGTTTCTTCTCCCTCTCTTTGACATTTCTGCGTCTGCTACCGCTTCCCTTTGTCTGTGAATGAAAGAACTTGGTGTTCTTTGGCTCTGCAAGACAATAAACTCTCAGTCGTGATCAACAAGCCAATCAAACGGAATGATTTATGAACTTATGGTTTTCATTTATTTGTTTCGTATATTACGTAAATGCTCCTTTTGGGTCACACTTAAGTATTTAAAACCAAATCATAAACCATATTCATTTGATTCGTTATTGAATGCCTTCGTATCAATAAAGATTTGGCGCTTGTGATATATTAATATATTCACTCATTCTAAAAATCTTCGTATGCAAATAGATGAATCGCATCGGAAGTTTTCGAATGGCAAATGAAGATCACAATATGTTTATCCCGATTGATCGATTGCGATTGCAGATCTTTCTGATCTCTAATGGTGGGGTCTACCATATATTTTAAACAAATGTTCGATTTTTCTTTTAAAAGCGTTTATTATCAAATGCACATCGGATCGGGGAATTTCAACTAAGCGTAAAGAGTTTCTTGAAGACTGTCCCGATTAATCGATTGCGATTGACCGCATCGCATCGGAAGTTATAATTAACTGTTTTAAACTCTTAGCGATTGAAATTTTTCCGATTGGACTAATCGCATCGGAAGATTTGAAATGGGCATATGAAATTTTTTTTAAAGGTTATCTCCGATTCTCCGATTGCGATTGAACTTTTAACTTTGATTTGTTTTTATGATAAGGCCTTGTATATTAGATCGGACCATAAATTTTTTGAATTTTGAATCTGTTTAGTAACAATATGAAATTTTCCAAAACAATGAATTTTATTTCTAAGTGTTTTATTTCTAAAAAGAAAGGGACCCTATTTCTAAATTTTATTTCTAAAATTTAGAAAAAGGGAGGGTTGTTGTATAGTACAACAGTACCCAAGGGAAAAAACTACCTTTGAATCCAGTCTTTGAATGTCCAAAGTCCGCCACCTTTTCCCGTGATCCTATTACCTTGGATATCTTTGACATTTATATAATCACATAGGATTCACAACAAGGGAATTAGAATGAATTGACCATATATTGAAGCTTCATTGATATCTCGCTAGTCAAACAGTTTTCCAACAAGTTGAGGAAGTCTAAATTGGTGCAATTGAAAATGAAAGGCGAGATTTTTCTGTCGAGGCCAAATCCCACGATGCTAAGCTTGAAAAACCTCTCATTATTTCAAGTCATGCCTTCGAGCTTCGAGATTGTGATGTTGCAGGGTTTTGGATCTTGTCTCCAATCCGTGGTCACACCTTCGATCTCTAAAATGGTGACAGTGTAGGGGTTTTTATCCTATCTCTGGTCCACTGCGTGCGCTTGGGTACATAAACTTGGCACCATGTCGGGTTAAGGGACATTATGAGTATTCAACGAATAAATCTTGATAGAGAAATGGAATTATGGAGACATTGGCTAATACATATTTGGTTTCCTCTGTCAATGTACCAAAGTTGTTGGTCCTCCAAAATAAGCCTTCTTCCCATTCTTTCCTCCAATATAAGGGTTCATTACTACTACCATATATGCTAATAAACCCCCTTCACCATCTCCCCCATCAGGAAATCTGACCTATCAAACAAAAATGTGATGGTCAAGCTCTCCATCATCGAGGGTTATATGGCTTGTCTTGTAACTATGCAAAGAATATTCTTTTTGTTAGAAAATTATATATTACGGAGAAATGCAACACATAAAATATGCGGAAAACACAAGCACACAAAACACATAAAACCATAGAGACACATATATACGTGGTTCACCCAGTTTGGGCTATTCCCACCCCGAACAGCTAGTCCTTCCTTTCTATTATCCAACAAAATGAAGAGACACAACCTCCAGCAGATCCGTTGTAATATCCTCTGTTCTCTCTCACAGTCTCCCTATCTGTTTCTCTCTCTGAGAATACACATACAATACACAGCCACAACACAATGCCTTCATACAAGCAAGGGGTTGCCTTCTAGGGAAAAAAACCCTAAACTAAACATAACTTCTACCGTCAGATCATCCGCCTAATGAATGGCCCAGATTGACTAGAAATTACTATACTTTTACAAGGCAATTTTTACATCTATTTTTTAGCCCCCCCATGGACCCCCCAGGCAGCATTTAATTATGGGCGGCGTTGCCACCCCATTAAGGTACAGGGGTCCAACGATATAATACAAAATAAACAATATAATCAGGCTCCACACCCAACAATCTCCCACTTGGACACTGATTGTAGAAACTCCACCACTGCTTCATTTTTTGGACAATGACTCCTCTCTAGACCTGGTTGTTTCTCATCTTCATTGTCATCCTTGAAGACCAATTGAAACTAAGCACATTCTCAGTTTCTCCCTGGTTACAACTTTTGTTAGAATATCTGTAGGATTCTGGCTAGTGTGTATCTTTTCCAGCTTCAACTCTCCATCTTCCAATACTGACCGTATGAAATGGTACTTGAGATGTATGTGTTTAGTCCTGGAATGAAATGCTGAGTTCTTTACAAGATGAATAGCACTTTGGCTATCACTGTATAGTGTGCCCATATCATGCTTCTTACCCAATTCATCCATAAACCTTTGTAACCAAATCATTTCTTTACTAGCCTCCGTAGCAGCAACATACTCGGCTTCTGTTGTTGAAAGTGCAACAACACTTTGGATTTTTGAAACCCAACTGACAGTTGTTCCACCTACAGTAAATACATATCCTGTAGTGCTCCTCCTGTTATCTCTATCACCTGCCATATCTGCATCAACATATCCCTATAGAGCAATGTTTGAACCACCAAAGCATAATGCTTGATTTGTGGTACCTCTCAAATATCTGAGAATCCATTTTACTGCCATCCAATGTTCTTTTCCTGGATTGTTAATGTACCTGCTTACAACTCCCACTGCATGTGCAATATCAGGCCTTGTGCAGACCATTGCATACATTAAGCTTCCAACCGCTGATGCATATGGAACTTTAGACATATAATCCATGTCTTCTTGGGTCTTTGGGCACATCTCCTTACTAAGTTTGAAATGGCTAGCAAAAGGTGTACTAACTGGTTTTGCATTCTGCATATTAAATCTTTTCAACACCTTTTCTATGTACTCATTCTAAGATAGTGTTAATTTGCGATTTTTCCTGTCTCTAGTTATCCTCATACCAAGGATTTGTTTTGCAGCTCCCAAATCCTTCATTGCAAAGGAATTTTCCAATTTTCTTTTGAGCACATTTATTTCCTGCATGTTAGATCCTGCAACAAGCATGTCATCTACATACAATAACAATATAATATAGTTTCCATCATTTTGCCTTTTTAGATAAACACAATGATCAGAGTGACATCTAGTATAACCTTGTTCAGACATAAACTTGTCAAATTTTAGATACCACTGCCTTGGAGCCTATTTTAAGCCATACAAGCTCTTCTTTAACATGCACACCAATTTTTCTTTCCCTTTTACCTCATATCCTTCTGGTTGCTGCATGTATATCTCTTCCTCCAAATCTCCATGGAGAAATGTTGTCTTTACATCTAACTGTTCAAGATGTAAATCTTCCACTGCTACAAGACTTAAGATAGTTCTGATTGAAGTCATCTTAACAATAGGAGAAAATATTTCATCAAAATCAATACCTTTCTTCTGTGCAAACCCCTTCACCACAAGTCTAGCTTTGTACCTTTGTTTTCCTCCATCTTCTTCCTTCAGCCTGTAAACCCATTTATTCTGCAATGTAGTTTTACTTGCAGGAAACCTAACTAAGTCCAAAGTCTGGTTATGTATTAAGGAGTCCATATCTTCTTTCATGGCTAGCTCCCACTTCTTCCTGGTTTCAACCTACATTGCTTCTTCATAACATTCGGGTTCACCAGAATCAATCAACAGTAAATAATATAATTAAGGAGAGTATCGTTCAGAGGGTCTACTTATCTTAGTAGATCTTCTCACACCACTTTTAGGTGTTTGAGGTGCTTGTTGCCGTTGTGGTGGTTTTTTTTGTTGTGGCTTTTGATTATTATTATTTTCAGGCACTTTTACTTTTTCTGTGATCTCATCAAGAACTGTGTATTCTTTGTTTTATTTTTCCTCTTTCTTTTCCTGCAACTGATTCTTATACAAGACCTTTTCATTGAATATTACATCTCTTCTCCTAATGATTTTTTGATTTTCATAATCATATAAGAAATGATCAAAATAATTAACACCATATCCAATAAAGGTACATTTCTTTGATTTTGCCTCAAGCTTTGTTCTATTTTCTTTATTAATATGGACAAAGGCCTCACAACCAAAAGGCTTTAAAAAAGAGTAGTTTACCTTTTTACCTGTCCATGCTTCCTCTGGAATACCACCATCGAAGGAAATTGAAGGCCCTCTATTTATTAGATAAACAACAGTATCTACATCATTTGCCCAAAATTGTAAAGGCAATATTGCATGCAATCTCATGCACCTTTCATGCTCCATGATTATTATGTTCATCCTTTCTAACACACCATTCTCTTGTGGTGTTCTTGGAACTGTCTTCTCTCTATGAATTCCATGCTCTGAAAAATACCTATCAAACTCTTTGCTGCAATATTCACCTCCATTGTTTGATCTGAGACACTTCAACTTCTTTCCTATCTCAATATCAACCAAGGCTTTCCATTTCTTAAAAGTATCAAATACATCAGATTTATTCTGAATACAATATATCCAAGTTTTTCTAGTTTCATCATCAATAAAAGTAACATAATAAGGAGAGCCACCGAGAGATGATACCTGAGCAGGTCCCCATACATATGTATGCATAAGCTCTAATTTTTCACTCTTCTTTTCTTTCCCAACTCTGAGAAATCTGACTCTTTTCTGTTTTCCATAAATACAATTCTCACAGAAACCCAAATCAACATTCTTCAAACCCGGCAACAAATTTATTGAGTGAAGAATATTCATCCCCTTCTCACGTATGTTTCTGAGCCTATGATGCCATAATGCTGCATTTGCTCCTTTGGAAGTTAAAGCATTAACGAAGTTAGAAATTCCATTGCATAAATACAATGTACCAACCTTTTCGCCTTTTGCTATTACCAGGGCTCCTTTGGTGACCTTCCAAGTTTTATCTGTGAAAGTTATCACACAACCTTCACTGCCTAACTGCACTGTTGAAATCAGTTTTTTCTTCAGATCTGGAACATGCCTTACCTCCTTTAATAGCCATTGGTTCCATTCTATTGTTTTATAAGAACCTTACCCATTCCAACAATTTTACAGGGTTTATCATCACCCATTCCAAAATCTCCTTGAACATAGTCATGAAAATATTTTTTATCAGGTGTGGCATGGAATGAGGCCCCTAAATCTACCACCCAGGAATCGGTAACATTTTCGAAAGAAATAATCAAAGCATCTCGTAACACATCACCTGTCACATTTTCTTCATGATTGTTTTCTTATTGTGTGTCTCCTTCTTTTCCCTTCCGAGATCTACAGTCTTTCTTCAAGTGTCCTTTATTTCCGCATTTCCAGCACACTATCCCCGATCTAGGCTTGGATCTGCCTTTCCTTGGTTTACTACGATATCCTGAGCTCTTTCCTCTTTCCATTTTTCTTCCCTTAGACTCTGCACTCAAAGCATTACCCGATGTCTCATTGGAGCTTTTCCGTCGCATTTCCTCGCTAAGGATAGCACCGACAACATCATCAAACTTTAAAGTACTAGATCTAGAGACAAAGTTACTAATGGACATAACAAAACCATTCCAGCTTTCTGGAAATGAGCACAGAAATAAAAGATCTCTAACTTCATCATCAAATTTTACCCCTACAGAACTTAATTGACTGGTAACTGTATTAAAATCATTTAAATGGTCTGCAACAGATCCGCCTTCTGACATCTTCATATTAAATAAATGTTTCATAAGAAATACCTTGTTGGAGGCAGAGGGTTTTTGATATAGTTTTTCCAATGCGTTAATCAAACCCTCATTGTTGTTTCCTTCGAAATGTTGAAGGCTACCGACACCGCGAGGCACAACCGCACTGTTTCGAGTTCCTTCTATCAAGAATCTCCCATTCTTCGTCTGTCATAGTCGTCGGATTCTTTGTTTTTCCGCTCAATGGTAGGTACAAATCTTTCTGATATAGATAATCTTCCATATAAATCTTCCACAATTGGAAGTTTTGGTCGTTAGATTTCTCAACCCTAAACTTACCATCTTCCGCCATTGCTACCACTCGAACCAAGAACCCTTCTTTCCTGTGAGTTTATCAGCCAAATAGACATTCAGATTTAATACCAGTTGTTAGAAAATTATATATTACAAAGTAATGCAACAAATAAAATATGCGGAAAACACAAGCACACAAAACACATAAAACCAGAGAGACATAGATATACGCGGTTCACCCAGTTTGGGCTATGTCCACCCCGAACAAGCAGTCCTTCCATTCTATTATCTAGTAAAATGAAGAGACACAACCTACAACAGATCCATTGTAATATCCTTTTTTCTCTCTCACAGTCTCCCTATCTGTTTCTCGCTCTGAGAATACACATACAATACACAACCTCAATTTAGCTTCGGGGGTGCTTCCCCTGAAACCCCCTGCCAGGGGGGGGGGGGCTCCATAAAGTCGCAACCCCCCCCCCCTGGACCCTCGAGGCAGCGTTTAATTATGGGTGATGTTGCCGCCCCATTAAGATACATGGGTCCAACGCTGTGATACAAAATAAACAAGATAATCAGGCTCCACACCCATCACTTTTCAATACATTTCTAGAGGGTGGTATGATGCAGATATCCCATTTAATGTTGCTCTCTCACCTTATTACAAATCTATGCAACACTCTATTATAGCTACAGGAAAGGGCTTCAAACTCCCTACTATGCATGACTTGAGGGGAGCTCTTTTGCAAAAAGATATTTACTACTTTGATTATTAATCAAATATAAAGCCAATAATATTGTTTTATTTAAAGATTAATTTGATATAATCATGTAAATTATGTATTAAATGAAATAAATATATTCATTGGTACAATTATCATAGACTAAACACATTTATCCATTATTACACAATAAACCATACTTAAATATTTTGAATTACATATTTATAACCATTAATAAAGGTTTATATATTATTAAAAAATTAAATAAAGTTCATACCTAAACAATTAACAAAAGTTCATAATACCATTAAAAATTAACCAAGTTTCATATCAAACAATTAATAAAAGTTCATACACCATTAAAAAAATAATTAAGGTTCATAACTAAATTAACAAAGGTTCATACAATACTCACTGATGGGGGTGAGGTCTGAGCAACACGTGGAAGGCATCTCGCATGATTAAATATAAGTGGAGCAAGGGTGAGGGATGGTACTCCTGGTTCCTTCACCATAAAGCATGTAGCGAGAGAGTTACTAGCTTCATGTTGGCAATTCGTGTGAAAAATAACTGCACATTGGAGTTCATATGTGGTGAAAGGATAAGGCGAGGGAAGATGAGGGAGCCCAACATTAGACTCATAAATATGGTTTGGTGTTGCTCCTGATGGTGGCCTCTGAAGAGGAAGCATAAACATCGCAGGAAGGTTTACGGAGGGAGTGGCTTGTGTGTACTTGTCGTGGGCATTTGCTAGTGCAGTGTGTTCAACCAGTCCCTGCTGCTCGGTTTCTTAGCCGTTGACTATGTCTGAGTTAAGGATAGGAAGTTGAAGGGAAGTGAGCTCACTAGTTTCCATTTTTCTTGGATTTCTGTGAGCTTGTTTTTTTGTGATAAGAGAGGAAGCTAGAATTTGCAGTCCAGGAAACCTCGAGTGTGGTGGTGGAAAACTATTTTTTTTTCCAAATTTCGTGCCCTCCAGCGTGGGTGTGATGGTGTTTGGTGGATTGGTGTGTGGTATCTATGTGGAGAATTTGGAGGCTAGTCGCTGCCCTGGGGGATGTTACGCTCAAGCGTTGGCTACTTTGTCATTGTTTGTTGTTCAATTTCCTGTGTTGGTTTGGTGGGTGATGGTATTTGGTTTTGCTAGTGGTGGAAGTCTTTATCTAGCAGTGGGAGGTGTCTCTTTGCTTCCCTGTGGTGGTGGGAGACGACATTTGGCTCCTTCGTTGGTGGTGTTTGTTTTATATAGTGGGGGGTCTGGTCTCTGGACTCTGCACACGCCGAGGTTCCTTGACCTTGGCGAATTATGAAGCCCCCGGTGTGGTGTGGGTGTTCTCCCTCCCCTGTCGTCCATGGCCCTGTGGGGGTGGAAGACTCAGAAATAATCATGGCGATCCATGATAGGGTGGAAAGAGTGCGGGGTGTGCGTGACTCATTAATGTGGGTGCACATGGGGGTTGTGGAGGAGGTAAGTGGGGGGATAGCAGAGGTGGGGGTTTTAGGGTTCAAAATCAGAGTCGTTGGGGCAGAGGAGGTCGTGGTGGCAAGGGAATCGTGGGTTTGATTGATTTGAGGTAAATGAGGGGCAGGTTATCCAACATTGCTGCCTAGAGAACTGTCGTGCACTTATCAACAACCTAATGGAAAGAGTGGACACAACTGAGAGATTATGTCGTGAGGAGCATGCAGAGCAGATGACAACATTGGATCGAATGCACTATTTACAATGCCAAGTCCGGGAGAGACTAATAGTGTTTTGGCAAGGCCAAAATCAACTCACTGAGAAAGTAGAAAAGCTGGAGACTTGGTTAGCACACTTTGAAGAGCATGGTCAATGTGACTTCTGTCCTCCACTGCATCTAGGAACAACCCCAGACAACCCTGCATCCATCACGTTGGACGACTAGTATGCTATTTGGTGTTCTTTAATTATGTTTTATATGTGTTTTGGTGCCTTTGGGCAAACCGTTATGGACAATGTCCCTAGTCCCTCTTTTGTATTTTTTTTCAGCTGGTGCAATTTTTTGTCAACAAACCGAGTCGAGGTGAAACCGCCTGTTTTGTAACTGGCTATATGTACTCCTTTTTTCCTACATGAATAGAACATTGAATTACAAAAAAACAAAGGTTCATACATCATTAAAAAATTAATTAAGTTTCATACTTAAATTAATAAATTTCCATACCTATTTACTAAATAGGTCTATAAATATATATTTTAGGTTTATCTATTTACTATTTATCAAATGTAAATATGATGAGTTAATACTAGATTTAAATGATCTCACATGTTTAACATAAGAAATGTTATATTTATCTATTTTTTAAATGTAAATATGAAGATTTAACCTTAGATTTAAAACAACTCTCACTTTTAACATAAATCAATGAAGTTTAAAAATTAAACTTTATGGCCAAATATTATATATAAATATAAATATTAATTTGACTATCTAATTAACATAATTATAACCTTTACTAAAATTATAATGAAGGCATTAGTGTAAAGTTGATACATGATACATTGTAAATTTAGAGACCCCTTTGTCTTTAAATTTTAACACTGCAAATGGATTCAGAGACACCTATAGTGAAATGTAACACTTCGGTACCAAAATTGCAATTTTCCATATATGGAGTGACACAATTAAAAATTACTGACATAAATGACTAATTCATATACTTGTTGTACTTGTTATTTGGCCATATTTTTATTCTTGGACTATAATATTCATTTACATTAATCATTATTATTTTTGTCACTTATTATATAGTCATATATTTTAATCCTAGACTAAATTAGTCATTTAAGTTAGTCGCTTTAACTTTAGTCACTTATTATCTAGTCATATATTTTATCCCTAGAATAAATTAGTCGTTTAAGTTAGTCGCTTTTAGTTTAGTCACTTATTATCTAGTTGTATATTTTATTCCAAGACTAAATTAGTCATTTAAGTTAGTCGCTTTTAGTTTAGTCACTTATTATCTAGTCGCATATTTTATTCCAAGACTAAATTAGTCATTTAAGTTAGTCATTTTTAGTTCGGTCACATAAAATTTCTCAAATTTAGTAGTAATTCACTTGAAATAATTGCGGTGACTAACATTTTTAGTCACCTAGTCATTAATTTCATCATTTTTTACTAGTGAAACAACCCCCATCACTGTTAGTAGCCTAATATCAGTATGTATAACCAGCAAGTTAAACTGATTTAAATCATAAAACAGAGAGAGCCCTCTCTGAGTCTAGGAAGGCTAGGTCCTGGACTCCAAAGTGGTTTGATGTTGTGCTTTATAGTTTAGTTTTTCCAATCATCTAAATTATAGAGTGCAAACAGGCTCGACAAATAAATTTTAAACAAAGAGAGACTTTGTGTTGGGCACAACACTATTTTGCCTTTATCTATTATTTTTATATGACATGTGGCACACTTTGGTCGAATGCTCATGTTTTAAACTATTTTAGACAATTCAATATTGTACATTGTTATGTATAAGTTTTGGGGAACTTGACATGTGCCGACCTATATCTTGTGTGTCTTGTGTATCATGTGGTTCTTGCAAACTCTCAGTTAATTCTCTACTATTTATATGAACTAGACATACATGTGAAATATTGCCTATGTAAGCTATGTTTCTTAGTTGTTTTATGGCCATGGCTAGACGTGATCCTTGTCTTGGTAAGTTCTTATGTGGGCAAATTTCAGCTTGGACATGACTGGCCTAAGATGAGGTATAGGAAGTTCTTAGGTGAACAAGGCACAATCTACTTGTAGTAGGTGAAATTGATCAAGTTGTTACGGCTGAAGCAGACCAATGTCACATGAATTGGAGTAGCTAAGGACTTGATTGGGTTCCCAAAAATGTAAGGATATTTGTGAGGGCATGAGTGCCAAGGCATGTTAGGGAATGCTAACATGTGCCAAATAGTTCTAAGGCATGTAAAATATGCTAAGATGTGTCAAGTGCTAAGGCATGCCAATATTTGCAATGGTGTGACAATACATGTTAGGGACTATCAAGGAAACAAAAAGGAGAAACAAGTTAAAATACAAGGAAATGAACACATCATAGGGTTAATAACTCATCAATTTAAATTTTCCAAGAGGGGCATGCTATGCACACCAACACTAGGTGGAAATGAGTGTCAAGTGCCAAGTGTGAGTGCATTCTAAGTGCCAAATCATCCTTTGTTACTTCTCTTCTACTTTCCAATAACTGATCTCAAATAACTTTAATATTAAACCATGCCAAAGCATATTGAGGCATCATAATGAATGCTATACATGATAATGATCATGGCCTCTTTAGGACTACATGTCTCTTCGCCCCCTTATCAAGTGAGCTCCTTCTCACTTGATGTTATTTCCTTCATCCTAAGGACTCCTTAAATAGATTTTCCTAGACCTCTTAGGAACCCTCTAGAACTTACGGGTTTTATCCACTTAGACCTTAGGAAATATTAATTTTCCTTTTTAATGTTGTTTTATATTTTAAACCCCGTATTGGGTCCAAAATGACTTTGCTTTGCTTCTATTCCCACAAAGCCTTTTGTGACCAAACTCACACAAAACCATCTCACTAGGCTTGTGGAGTACCTCCCAAGCTACACAATTCAACAATATAGTATAGCTGTAGTAACTATAACTTGGTCAAGCTCTTGTAGTCAAGTGAGGGCTTGGTTGGGTTCCCAATTCAAAAATTAAGTAAGGGTAGTTGTGAGGGCATGATAGCTAGGGAGGGTCAGGACATGCAAAGGAATTAAAAGGCATACTAACACGTGTCAGACAATGTCAATGCATGCTGAAATAGAGTGTTAGGGAGTGTTGGGGCAGATCAAGGGATAACTAGGTCAAAATGCATGGGAAGGACCAAATAAGAGTGTGTGAAAGGGAGTGTTAGCGAATTCAAATGTGCTAAGGACGAAGTATGTTAGGAGAAGTTTAGAATATTATTTACATGAGGCAAGCCTACGGTTATTATAAGTGGCTCGACATAGCAGTTTTAGACCAAGGGAGATCACTTTGTGCTAGGCACAACATTTTTTTTCCTTTAGTTATTTTTTTATATGATATGTGGCACACTTTGGTTACATGCTCACGTTTAAAACTATTCTAGATAATTGCATATTGTACATCGTTGTGTATAAGTTTTGGGGCACACAGCTTGTGTCAGCTTATATCTTGTGTGCCTCGTGAATCTTGTGGTTCTTGTAAACTCTCAGTTAATGTTCTATTGTTTATATGAACTGAGCATACATGTGAAATATTGCCTGTGTAAGCTATGTTGCTTAGTTGTTTAATGGCCATGGGTGCTAGATCATGTGATCCTTGTCTTGGTAAATAGTTAAGTGGGACAAGTTGAGATTGGACATGAGTGGCATAAGATGAGTTATAGGCAGTTCTTAGGTGAACAAGGTACAATCTACTTGTAGTAGGTGCAATTGGTCAAGTTGTTGGGGTTGAAGTAGGCCAATATTTTCACATGAACTACGGTAGCCAAGGACTTGACTGGGTTCCCAAGTCATGAAAAAATGTAAAGTCTAGTTGTGAGGACATGAGTGCCAAGGCATGCTAGGGAATGGTAAGATGTGCCAGATAGTGTGAAGGCATGTCAAACATGATAATATGTTCCAAGTGATAAGGCATGCCAAGATGTGCAAGGGTGTGTCAATGCGTGCCAGGGACTGTCAAGGCAACAAAAGGGAGAAAAAAATTAAACTACAAGGAAATGAACACATATTAGGGTTAATTAGTCATCAATTTACCTTTTCTAAGAGGGGCAGGCTAGGCACACCAACACTAGGCGCCAATAGGTGCCAAGTGAAAAGTCTTAGTGCATTATAAGTGCCAAGTTTTCCTTTGTTGCTTCTCATCTACTTTCCAAAAATTGATCTAAAATAAATTTAATATTAAACCATGCAAAATCATACCAAGGCATCTCAACGTGTTCCATACATGCTAAGACTTTCCAAGCACCAACACGTGCCAAGCGCCAATATGTGTCAGGGACTGTTAGGGATGCTATGAAGTGGAATTGCATGTTGAAGACTGCTAAGGTGTGCTAGAGAGTGATAATGCATGTTTATGAGTGTTAAGCAGTAATAGGACAAAACATTAAGGGAGAACTAGGTAAAAATTCATGGAAGTTGATGAATATAAGGAACGTGTTCTAGGGACTAGTGTTAATGAGTGCTAGCTATCATGCCAAGGAGGGAGTGACAAGGTATGCTAAGCATTGGTAAGGCATGCTAGGGAATATCAAGGCATGTAAAGAAGTGGCAAAGTCTGCTAGGGAGTTCCAATGTGTGCTAATTATATGTTCCAAATAGTGCCAAGATATTCCAATACATGTTAGGTGCTAAGGATGTGCAGGGTGCCAGGGTATGCCAATATGTGTCAAGAAGTGTCAAGGAAACAAAAGGAAGAACCAAGCTAAAGTGTAAGGAAATGAACACATAAGAGGGTTAATAAGTCAGGACTTTATCTTTTTCAAAAGGGGCATGCTAGTCACACTAATAATAGGTCCCAATACATGCCAACTGGCATTGTGTGCCAAGCGCTAATGTAGGTTAATGAATTCAACCAAGGTGTTCTAGGGCATGATAGGGACTACATGCATGCTAACACATTCTAGGAGAGTTCCATGTTATGCTAGCACATGCCACCATGTGCTTGGGCATCAGTGTCATGACAAGATGTCTAGGTACAAATATGTTCCAAGACATGCGAGGTGATAAGAAATGTTAGTGTGTGACAAAGCATTAATTTAAGGTGTGCCTGAATTGTTGAGGAATGTTAGGTATTTCTCATTAATAAAATAGTCAGAGCTTGATTATGTATTAAATAATATATTTCCTATACACACTAGTGGAACTTTATCTAAAGGGAATTTGATATATAATAAACTTAATAGATATATCCATGTGTTGACTCATAGGAAAACTCTATTCGACTAGTGATTACTTGAGGGAAATGATACACACTAATTAATTCTTAAAAAATTGATTGATTATAACCACTGTGGCCTTGGAAATATCATAAAAAACTCTCCACAATAATGTCCTTAAATCGTTATCTTTTGAAAAAAAAAATATTAACAGGCATATAGCGTCATCAAAAACTCATTGGAATGATCAATGGTGACGAACATTTTTTGACCATCACCAAAAGTAAAAAAAAAGGGCATTGGTGAGGGTCATTAAAAGTTTGTCACTAGAAGTGTCACCAAAGAGAGAATTAGTGATGGGCCTTTGACGACCCTCACCAAAAGTGTCATTGAAAATGGTTTTGGTGAAGAACCTTAAAGGACCATCACTATATACACTTAAAGTGATGCTTTTTTAAGGACCGTCACCATATGTGACATTGGTGACGGACCTTAAAGGTCCTTCACAAGCATGACCCTCACCAATGTCCTTTTTTCTTGTAGTGATTAATTTATTTTGGGAATATGTTGGTAAATTTTAGCCTATAAATCCACTAGGTCTTATAGTCTAAATTGTCTTTGTACAACGGTCTCAAATCGATCAACTCGTTGAAAATATGTGTGACAAAAGAGGTCCATTAATCTTGATCTGAATCATAAGGTCCCTAAGAGGTCATCAATGGGGTTTCATAAGCCAATTTTCAACAACCCTTTTCGTTTACTAAAATATGAAATGCCTCTAAAGTTATTTTTAATATATATATATATATATTAAAATTATTTATTTGAAATATTAAACTTAATTTAAAATAACTTAGCAATTAAGAACCACATTTTATCTTATGCCAAAAAATATGTTTTTACTTTACTAGGAAGGTCATTTGTTCCATTTGATTAATCAAATTTCTCTGGAGAAATGAGTTTATGGATGGGAGGCTAAGTAAAAACAAGACTGAGGTGAAATCAATTTACATGTGAAAGTAAAAGGAGATGTGTAAAATGAGGTTACAAGTGAAACTAAAAAGATATTGTTTTTGCTAAGGTATAAAGAGGAGAAATGTACCAGACATAAATTAGATAAATACTCATCCAAAAAAAATTGTAGGATTAAAAAGGAAAAGTAAAAGATACTTTACCAACCACGGCAAAACAAGATATGGTTTTTAAAATCCATGGGGAGGAAAATAGTCAATGGTTTTTATAAATGTGTTTATGAATCCATTTATTCATCAATATATAAATTCATGGAAGCAAGACATGGATTTAAAAAAAAACAAGACATGGATTTCAAAATAAGAGGATGTTTTATAAAATCATGTAAACGAATATTTTGAGATTTTATTTAATTTATTTTCAGGTTTAAGAAAAAATATATGGAAAATATCTATCAAAATAGTTTTCCAAAATATTTTGCCACAATGGTGAAATATTTAAAGGATGATGAAGGTAAAGGCTATGGGAAAAAAGATTTTTTGACTCAGAAATATCAGTCAAATGGACAAATCATTGATATAAGAAGTAAACATGGGATATACATCAACACTTTTTTTTTTTTTGACATATTTGAGACGCCTACACTCTCATGTGTCGAGCTCTCTCAAGTAGATTATTTTCTTCCTATTCTAGGATATTTTGTCCATAAATAAAGGTAATAGTTTGATATTTGAAGGAGACAGGGAATCAACAATTCAACACATCAATTCGAAATTTGGTGCATAAGGTCAAGAAGATAGCAAATGATAGGTGGCAAAAAATCAACTTTCCAGATTTTGAGGCAGAATTAGAATCCAAAGTGGTACACAACAACCATAAGATCCTATTCCAAGGAGATTTCACCAGCAACCTCCAAGCAATTCGAAATATTTTGTAATCAATGAAAAATAATTGATTGTTATTTTTATGATTTTGTTTAATTTTATTTTCTATAAAAATGATGAATCAATTTAAGATTATTTTCATTATAAAAACATTTATTTTGTAATAAAAAGGGGTTGGAACTTGTATGAAGAAAGGGTCCTCATTTTGATGTAAAGTTGTGCACTGTACTGAAGTGATAAAATTACAGATAATACAAAGAGTTTTGTTTTAGGATTCCCATGTCAAGCAATTGGTGATGTTACTTCTTATGTGAAATTGTTCATTCTCTCAAGTTTTTCATATGTTTTCTCTCTTTATTGTTTCAAGAAGGATAAAGGATGAATTTACTTAATTGTACTCTGCTCTGGCTTGTAAACAATATCAATGTTTTCTTTGTGATATTAAGTATATAATTCATCTTAGTATGCTCTATATTTAATTGAAATTAAATCATATTCATCCTTCCATCCACAAATATTTTATAAAATCCAAAATCTTTCCTATCATGCCCTGTTACAACTTCTCTGTAATTTTTTTGTTTGATTACCAAAGCATTCATGACTCCATGCCCAATGGACTTTCCCTACATTTTTCAACCAAAATTTTGAAAAAACCCATCTCAAACTTGAATACCTAGCCTAAAATCGGAAGCATAAATATAAATCAGATAGAGATATCCCACTCTGAAGCTGAAAGGGCTAGATCCCATCTTTAAAAGTGGTTTTGTGGTTGCCTTTGGGTTTCTATCCTCAACCTAAGGAAATTACGAAGTAATAAAACGTACCTGATGGTATCATGATATCAAGTCGATATTAGAGAACACTTTTGCTCTCTTCATCTGATCAAAAAAATCATCGATCCTCGTCAATGGGTACCTGTTCTTGATGGTCACTTTGTTCAACTATATGTAATCAATGCACAATCTGAGAGTGTCATCCTTCTTCTTCATGAACAACACTGGTGGGCCCCATGGCAATACACTCGGCCTAATGTAACCTTTGTCAAACATATCTTTTAGTTGCAACTTTAACTCTACCAACTCAGGTGTGCTCATCCTGCAAGGTGCTTTTAATGTTGGAGCTACCCCTAGTATTAACTTAATAGAAAATTTTACTTCCCTATAAGGTGCAAACTTTGAAATATATGTAGGAAATACATCCTGAAACTGTTGTAGGACTAGGTACTTGTTCAAAACATATGCATCCTCAACTTCCTACCTTTGTCACTAGAAATATGTACTACAAATAACACACACCCTTTTCAGTGACTGTGCTTGGCTTGCATGGATGTCACCATCCTAAATGATGTGGCTTTATTCTTTCCCTGTAAGACTCTTGGTTCCCCATTTTCATCTAAGCTCGTAACAATCCACCTTGGTCCTATGAAGGTATAGCCAGTCCATACCCAATATCATACTGTATGACCCATTGGCAATATGTTAAAGTGCTAAGTTGTAGGTACACCATTTAACTAAAATGCACAAGCTCTTACCCAATAATAAATTTTTTTCTTTGTACCTGTATCCAACACACTAACCAAGATTATGCATGCATTTCTTTATTCAAACCACACTTATCCACCAAGTCAGGACTAACATAGCTATAATTAGATCCAGGGTCAATGAAAATAGAAATAACTTTATCACAACGCTTACTGTCCATCTCAATGATAGATGCATGGTGATTTACCTACCTATTTTCCCTGGCTGCATAAATAGGAGGAATTCTCTGCCCAACATCCCCAAGCATTTTCACCTCATGTGCATTATATATCTGAGGCCTACCACCCTAATTTGTGGACAATCTCTCTTAAGGTGTTCCTTACCACATGTCCAACACTCCAACCGTCTAGTACCATCACCTTTAGGTTATTGTTGTGATCCATGTCCCTGTCTAGTTGCATTGAAATTCTTTTGCGCTACCACATTTTCTTTATCTTCTACATTCTGAGACCTTGCTCTCTTAGGCTCCCATTTACCTTTACCTTTTCCCTTCCCTTTCAATCCTTGCTAAGGTTCATTATTACGTTTTGACTACTCATAGAAATGCTTCAACTTCCCAATGACTTCCTCAAGTGACCGAGGCTCATCATATTCAATCCAATCTCTAAATGCTAATGGAAAACCACTAATAAATATATGATATTTAGCCTTCTCATCTTCAATATA